>CAUYQU010035408.1:0-72900 GCA_963574635.1 Cheracebus regulus
CCTTCCTGACACTTTACACTAAAATTAACTCCAGATGGATTAAAGACTTAAACATAAGACCTAACACCATAAAAACCCTAGAAGAAAACCTAGGCAAAACCATTCAGTACATAGGCATAGGCAAGGACTTCATGACTAAAATACCAAAGGCAATGGCAACAAAAGCCAAAATAGACAAATGGGACCTAAGTAAATTTCAGAGCTTCTGTACAGCAAAAGAAAGAATCATTAGAGTGAACTGGAAACTAACAGAATGGAAAGAATTTTTTGCAATTTACCCATCTGACAAAGGGCTAATATCCAGAATCTACAAAGAACCAAAACAGATTTATAAGAAAAAAAACAAACCCATTCAAAAGTGGGCAAAGGATATGAACAGACACTTTTCAAAAGAAGACATATATGAAACCAACAAACATGAAAAAAGCTCATCATCACTGGTCATTAGAGAAATGCAAATCAAAACCACATTGAGATACCATCTCACACCAGTTAGAATGGCAATCATTAAGAAATCTGGAGACAACAGATGCTGGA
Source organism: Cheracebus regulus (assembly GCA_963574635.1). Taxonomy (NCBI): domain Eukaryota; kingdom Metazoa; phylum Chordata; class Mammalia; order Primates; family Pitheciidae; genus Cheracebus; species Cheracebus regulus. Next base: position 538 of record CAUYQU010035408.1, read on the forward strand.
GAGAATGTGGAGAAATAGGAACACTTTTACACTGCTGGTGGGAGTGTAAACTAGTTCAACCATTGTGGAAGACAGTGTGGCAATTCCTCAAGGACCTAGAAATAGAAATTCCATTTGACTCAGCAATCCCATTACTGGGTATATACCCAAAGAACTATAAATCATTCTACTATAAAGACACATGCAGAAGTATGTTCATAGCAGGACTGTTTACAATAGCAAAGACCTGGAACCAGCCCAAATGCCCATCAGTCCTAGACTGGACAAAGAAAATATGGCACATATACACCATGGAATACTACACAGCCATAAAAAATGATGAGTTCATGTTCTTTGTAGGGATATGGATGAATCTGGAAACCATCATTCTCAGCAAACTGACACAAGAACAGAAAATGAAACAACGCATGTTCTTGCTCATAGGCAGGTGTTGAACAATGAGAACATATGGACACAGGAAAGGGAGCATCACACACTTGGGGGTGGCTAGAGGAGGGACAGTGGGGGTGGGGAGGTTGGGGAGGGATAACATGGGGAGCAATGCCAGATATAGGTGATGGGAGGATGGAGGCAGCAAACCACCTTACCATGTATGTACCTATGCAACAATCCTGCATAATCTGCACATGTACCCTAGAACCTAAAGTACAATTTAAAAAAAGTGTTCTTTATATATTTTGGATACCAGACAGCGTTTATCAAATATATGACTTTTGGCCAGGCGAGGTGGCTCACACCTATAATCCCAGCACTTTGGGAGGTCAAGGCAGGTGGATCACCCAAGGTCAGGAGTTCAAGACCAACCTGGTTAACATGGTGAAACCCTGTCTCTACTAAAAATACAAAAATTAGCCAGGTGTGGTGGCAGGCATCTGTAATCCCAGCTACTCAGGAGGCTGAAGCAAGATAATTGCTTGAACCCAGGAGGGAGATTGCAGTGAGCCAAGATCATGCCAGTGCACTCCAGCCTGGGCAATAGAGTGAGACTCTGTCTCAAAAAAAAAAAAAAAAAAAATATATATATATATATATATATATATATATAACTATATAGTATTTTCTCTCTTTCTGCGGGTTGTCTTTTCATTATCTTGATAGTGTCATTTGATGCCCAAAAGTTGTTTTGTTTGTTTTGTTTTTGGAGACAGTTTCACTTTGTCGCCTAGCCTGGAGTACAGTGGCACAATCTCAGCTTACTGCAACCTCTGCCTCCCAGGTTCAAGCAATTCTTGTGCCTCAGCCTCCTGAGTAGCTGGGACTACAGGCATACGCCACCATACCCAGCTGATATTTTGTATTTTAGTTAGGACAGGGTTTCACCATATTGCCCAGGCTGATCTCGAACTCCTGAGCTCGGGCAATCCACCTGCGTTGGCCTCCCAAAGTGCTATGATTACAGGAGTGAGCCACTGTGCCTGGACATGATGGCCAAAAGATTTTTAATCTTGCTGATGTCTAATTTATCTATTTTTTCTTTTGTTGCTTGACTTTCTTTTGGGGTCATATCTAATAATTCATCACCCAATCCAAGGTCATGAAGATTGATCCCTTTGTTTTCTTGTAAGAGTTTTAGAAGTTTATGGTTTAAAATCTCATATTTAGTTCATTGATCCATTTTGAGTTAATTTGTGTGTATGTTGTGGATATGTTTTTGTATATTTTTATATAGCCAGCTTCATTGTTTTGCATGTAGATATCCAGTTAGCTCTATTTGTTGAAAAGTCTGTTCTTTTCCCATGGAGTGATATTGGCACCCTTATTGAAATCAACTGACTATAGATATATGGGTTATTACTGCATTCTCAATTTTATTCCATATATTGATCTATATGTCTGTTCTTTTTCTGTTCTTTTTTTTTTTTAGACACAGTCTCACTCGCCCAGGCTGGAGTGCAATAGTGTGATCTCAACTCACAGCAACCTCAGCCTCCTGGGTTCAAGTGATTCTTCTGCCTCAGCCTCTTGAGTAGCTGGGATTACAGGTGTGCACCACCATGCCCAGCTAATTTTTGTATTTTTAGTAGAAGCGGGGGTTTCACCATGTTGGCCAGGCTGGTTTTGAACTCCTGACCTCAGGTCATCCACCTGCCTCGGCCTCCCAAAGTGCTGGGATTACAGGCATAAGCCACCATGCAGCCCAGCCTATATGTCTATCCTTAATGCCAGAACCGCACTGTTTTGATTACTTAGTAATTTTTTCTCTAGTAAGTTTTGCAATCAGGAATTATGAGTCTTCCAACTTTTTTTTTTCCTTTTTCAAGATTATTCGTGGTCCCCTGCAATCCATATGAATGTCATGATTTGTTCCATGTCTTAAAAATGGTCATTAGGATTTTAATAGGAATTATAAAGAATCTATAAAACCCTTTGGGTAGTATTGCTATGTTAAGTCTTCCAATACATGAACATTTATTTAGGTCTTCTCTAATTTCTTTCTGCAATGTTTTGCATATTCAGTGTGCCATTCTTGTGTCTTCCCAACTAAATTTATTTCTAACCATTTTGCTTTTGTTTTCACTGTCCATCTATCTGCCCCGCTCCTTTTTTGGTCTCAGAAACTGACTCTCTCATTAAAATACGAAGTCCATTTCACTTCTTGTTGCTGTGAAGACTCTATCCAGCTTCTTACTCTTCCTGCAATCTTGTTCATAGAAAGTCCTTGTGCTTCTGTCCTCTTCACACAGATCAGTGGAACAGTTGTCAGAGCTGCTTCCAGAACTGAGAGTGACAATTTTTTTTTTTAGGTAGGTAAGAGCCCAGCAGGCCTTAGGGCAGCAGGACCTGAGCTGGAGATTTGGTCAGGGGACTAGGAGACCTTCCGAGATGCAGTTCACCAAAGCACATTACCATATGAAGTACCTCTGATACAGCAGTTGCTTTAATATGTGGGCATAGTGAATGGAATATGTCTAATTTTCTACCTTATAAGTAATAGCTGGAATTGAAACACAGTGCAAAGAGAAAAAAATAGTATGCAAAAAGTGTCTCATAATAGTAAGCCCTCTATTAGGGCTTGTTGCTAAGGTTTTAATTAGGAAAACACATTTTGAAACTCAGTAGCCTGGCCGGGCACCAGTGGCTCATGTCTATAATCCCAGCACTCTGGGAGGTTGAGGTGGGCAGAGTGCTTGAACTCAGAAGCTTGGGACCAGCCTAGACAACATGGCAAAACCCTGTCTCTACAAAACACACAAAAATCAGTTGGGTGCAGTGGTATGCGCCTGTAGGCCCAGTTACTTGAGCATGGGAGGCTGAGGCTGCAGTGAGCTGTGATCGCATCACTGTAGTTCAGCCTGGGTGACAAAGTGAGACCCTGTCTCAAAATGTATTAAATAATAAAATAAATAAAAAATAGTAATTCATAGCCTAAAGAGATTTTTAAAGCACAAATTATATATGAGCTCTAGAGGGGAGATTAATGTTCAGAATTAGTAGAAAAATGAGAAGTCACTGAAAAATAGGAATACAAACCAACAAAAGTGAGAGGAAACAAGATGAAAAGGTGGATTTCTCTGTAAGGACTTTAAGATTTTTTTTGATTATTTTTCCATATTATAGTATGCTTCAAACCCAATTCTATTAAGAAATATAGTTGAAAACATTTTGTTTAGACATGTTGGCCTTTTTAAAATTACACCTTTCATAAATGTTAGTAGAATGTTTGTAGCAGTATCATATTTAACAGGTACAAGATAAAAAAAACCCCCAACAGTTACAAGACTAAAAATTGCAGAATTAAAAAGAACAGTAGATCTTACAGAAGATCATCAAAACAAAGTGCAGCTGAAGTACAAGCTCTAAAAACAATTCTGAGATGAGGCTGCTAATTTTACCTTTGGCCTGGTGGTGAAGTGGGGTGGGCAACTGTTGAATTTTCAGATTATGAGAGCCCAGAGGGGCCTTACTGATCAAAGGCTTATCATTCATGTTAATTTTGATTGGTTTTTCTTAGGTTTTAATATTAGCCACAACCTCAGAGGCTATAATTAAGATGATTTAAATGTTAAGCATCATTAGATATTTAGCTTTTTTTTCTTTTAATTTTTTTTTTCTTTTTTCTATTATCTCCATCCAAGTCTGCTTGCTAGGGAAAGCTTCTTTTTTTTTTTTTCAAGGAAAGGAAAAAGAGTCTGACTCCTTAAAGGTGCCATACTGGATCGGACTGGAGGAAGTATCAAACTTTTCCTCTCTAGGTTGGCTTTTATAAGCAAGCCGATGCAAATTAAGCACTGGCACAGCATCTGGCACACAGTTTATTACATTGTTGTTACCATTATCTGTATGAAAGACTATTGTATATATGAGTTTCTTAAGGAAAAATTATGTATATTAAATATATCATCTTTGATATTAGAAATGATATTTATCTTTTACATCTTCTGTTTTTTTCCTTTTTTTATCTTGAACTATATTGTATATATAATTCGATAAAAGCAATTGAAAGACAAAGAACTCTTTAGAAAGAGCAAGGCCGCAAGAAAGGATCCTGACTTTATTACCGACCAGGCAATTTTAGTAATTGATCACTTTCACAGGCCTATTTCTATAGAGGAGATGGGCTTCTCCAGTAGCCACAGATAGGTGGCACCAGCCATCAGAAGCAATCTGACAAACCTCATCACACCAACCCACTGATTCGGGTGACTAAGTAGCCTCTGTTCACTTCTTCCAGGCCAGGAGGGTAGGCCTGGACACTTGGCATATAGGTAGTGGCATCCTCTGTCACTTAGTAGTGTTCTTGGCACCCTGCACATGTAAAGCAGCTCCTTCGGGGCTGCCTGGCCAGTAAAAATTCCTGTTGAACAGTCACTTTTCCTGTGAATTGTGTCTCTGGGTCTCATTTCCTCATCGTTAAATGAGAAGGAAGACAGTAACGTCTGTTCCCCCTTTATAGAGGCTTTCCAGGAATCAGCTGAGTGTATCTGATCCCTCTCACTTTGCCACATTTATTAGTGATGTCCGGGGGTGGATTCCTAGAATCACCAGCTAGAAAGATGTCTTTGTAGGGCGCCCATCCAGCCCATCTTTAAGGAGAGCTGCAACCAGTGAAGACTGCTAGCGCTGATTCTTCCTCGGCTTCCTGGCATCACTTATTTATGGACCTTAAACTCGGTAATGCCCTTTCTATTCCACTTGAAATCTTTCCACTCTTAAACAGAATCCGTCTTGAGACCCCTTTCAGAAAAACCAGTTCCTTAGTCTTCTCTGGACTGTCTCTAGTTTCTTTGTATTGTATTGAATTGAAGTTGAGGAGCTGTAAACGTTCTCCAATAGATACTAAACAGTCTTGAGCAGAGGAAATGGCAACGTGTATCCCTCAATGCCATGGAGCAGTAATGCTAGGCAGCCAGAACGTGCTGTAGAGGGAAAGTTGGGGCTTCAGTGGTAAGAAAACTGTAATCAAGATTCTGCTCCACAGTTTGCCTGCTGGTAATCACTGGAAAGTGGTTAACTTTGCCTCAGTTCTCCAAAGGTAAAAGAGGAATAATAATAATAATACTTCATAAGGTCATTATGAGGAGTAAGTGAGGTGGTATATAGAAAATGCTTGGTTTATGCTGTACATATTTTTCCTACAAAAGATGCTTACATACAAGAGAATCACATCATCAGGTATTCAATGGAAGAAATATGATCTTTTCCAACACTGGAGAAAAAAGTGACTATAGTGAACTTACTGAAAAACAGAACTGTCCTGTATTCTAAGGGATTTTCAGGGGTAATTTGAACTGTCTTTAATTTTTGCCTGAAATGCTGAGCCTAGCTCCATGACAAACTCCAATTCCCATGGGTAAGAGTTTTCCTTACTAGTTTACAGTTCTCTGCAGCTTACAAAGCAATTCCTATAGCCTTTTTTCTTTTTTTAAGTTTAGTGATTTAGGAACCATTGCCTCAAAGGTAAATAACATTTATAGACCTCAGGGAAAGAACTTGATTTGGAACTATCTCCTTCAATCCCTGGAAATGCCTATGAAATAGAAAAAAAACCCCACAAAAACATGTATGAGCGGTGTTTGAAGTAGTCAGTGTATGAAATAAAAGGCACATCCCCAGATTTTTAAAACAAACAAAAAAATGTGTTGCAAATGAGGCAAGTTTCTTTAGATCTATTAACAAACAGATGAAGAAAAAAAACTAAAACCTTAGGATATTTTCCATATGCCCAATAAGGTAGATAACAACTGCTTATAATCAGGCACCATTCTAAGCAGGTTACAAGGATTAAAGCATGTAATCTTCCTGTGACTTTATAAGCAGGTATTGTTTCCATTCTCCTTTTCTAGATAAGGAAGCTCAGGCACAGAAAGATTAATTTCCCCAGGGTTTCACAGCAGCACATGTGGCAGAGCTGGATTCCTACTCAGGCAGCAGGCTCTGAGCGACCTCACGTTTCACCACTGTACCATGTTGCTTTTCTGGAGTGTGGCTGGTTGGGACTGTCTAGCACAGGCCTGTCTTTATCCCTAAGTGGGAAGCAGTATAGCACAGTAGTTAAATATACATTTTGGGGGTATCTATTAGGTTAGGGCAAAAGTAATTGTGGTTTTTTTGACATTAAAAGTAATGCCAAAAACTGGGAATACTTTTGCACCAACCTAAATAAATCATTTGTCTTTTTTATCCCTGGCTCCACCACTTGATGAAGAATCAGAGAAGGGCAATTTGATGAGTTTCCTTGTTCCTTCCATTTCAAATCCTGGCTGGTAAAGAAACTGAAGTCTAAAGGATTAAGATATTTAAAATAGAAATCATGTTCTGTACCCAAACACCGAGTTGTTTTGCTACCTTCTGAGTCAGCTTGATTCAGAAAGCTTCCTGTACATCAGCTGTTTCAGATCACTAAATGGTGTTTTTTTTTTTTTTAAATGCAATCTACTAAGTATACATGAATAAGGCAGTGTGAATTATGAAGAAAATTAATTGGTGTATTAACATTTTGAATTAACTACATAAGATAAATTCTTGCTATTTCCTCTGATTTAGTACAAAATCTTTATTATCACCTAAGGTGTAATTATTATATCCATTTAACAGTTAAGCAGATAGTGGAATAGCTACCATTTGTTGAGCACTTACTTTGAATTAGGAGCTTCACGTAAAACCCTTTACCCTTTTCCCTGAGAATACTTGCCGACAGTGTCAGCAGCTGCAGCATTTACCCTGAGATAACTTGACCACTAACTGTCTTGCTTTTATAATTATTTTTGCATCGCTCTAGTATATTGACTTTGGAAACAAAAAATATCATTCTAATTATAGCATTCTGGTTTTATTTTTTTTTTTGAGACAGAGTCTCACTCTGTTGCCCAGTGGCACAATCTCTGCTCACTGCAATCTCCATCTCCCGGGTTCAAGCAATTCTTGTGCCTCGGCCTGCCGAGTAGCCGGGATTACAGGTGCCCATCACCATGCCCGGCTCATGTTTTGTATTTTTAGGAAAGACAGGGTTTCACTATGTTGGCCAGGCTGGTCTCGAACTCCTGACCTTGGGTGATCTGCCCACCTTGGCCTCCCAAGTGCTGGGATTACAGGTGTGAGGCACTGCGGCCAGCTAATGTTCATATTTTCAGTAGAGATGAGGTTTCACCATGTTGGCCAGGCTGGTCTTGAACTACTGACCTCAAGTGATCTGCCCACCTTGGCCTCTCAAAGTGCTTGGATTACAGCTATAGCATTCTGTTTTTAGTAGTGGTATTTGCATTTACAAAATATAGTAATTCTCGGTTGCTAAAAATGTCAAATCCTAGAAAATATAGCATTCCTACACATGTTATCATTCTGGAACAGTTGTTGGCCAAAGATTCATTTAATGAACCCAATTTTTCCAAAATAGACAATTCTGATGTTAGTTCTTTTTAGAAATAACTCCAAGAACAGTTTTTATATTTTATTTTCACATTGAAAACCAGTCAGATGTGCTTCAGCCTCAAAGAGTGTGTTTATGTAAAATTAAACGAGTGCTGGCAGTGAGCTGCACTTTTTTCTAAAGGGGAAGAGGGTTAAACTAAGTTGTTCAATTTCTTCATGAGGTTGGTCGATGAGAAATTGAAGCAAAAAGCAGTCTCCAGCATCTAGCTTCAGTTCCCAGTAGAATCTAAAGTGATGGAGGCAATGTTAAAACTTTGAATCATTCTGATGCCCATGTGTGAGTATTTAACCACAATCCTCTACTGATTCCCAAAGGATAAAGACAAGGCTGTGTTTACAGCTTCTAACTTGCCACAGTGCAGCTTTAAAAGTCAGTATCTATCTCATAGCTATTTTGTTACAAAATGTGCATAGTTGTTGATCCCCTGAGTACCCCGCATCCCCAGTTTACTCGCTGGTGTGGCAGATGCTATACTCTTATCCTCACTAAAATATCTTCAAACTGAAGAAACAAGAGACTTCTTTATGGCTCTCTCCAAAACTAGTATCCAAAGGCTTAGATATTTATGCCTTCCATTTCTCTTGTTGAACTAAAATGAAATGCAATCCCCAGTGCTGGAGGTGGGGCCTGGTGTTTGGGTTATGGGGGTGGATCCTTAGTGAATAACTTGATGATCTTCCCTTGGTGATAAGCAAGTTCTCAGTCTGCTAGTTCATGTGAGAGCTGGTTGTTTAAAAAGTCTGGAACCTCCCTCCCTCCCTCTCTATTGCTCCATCTCTCATCATGTGAAACACCTGCTCCCCCTTCCCCTTCTGCTATGATTGTAAACTTCCTGAGGCTGTCACTAGAAGGAGATACCAGCATTATGCTTCTTGTACAATCTGCAGAATTGTGGGCCAAAATAAACCTCTTTTCTTCATAAATTACCCAATCCTCAGGTATTTCTTTATAGCAATGCAAAACGGACTAATACACAAAGGAAGGAAAATCAATGGGTACAGTTCTTCAAATGTGGATAGAAGATCAGCCCTTATGAACTCAATCTCTGACTCTGAGTTATTTCGCAGTAGTGAGGGCAAAAAATCTTGGTTGTATTAATCACATTTGAATGAAACACTAAGTTTTATAGAAATCATCCACAAATTGTTGTTTTGTTTCTGGCACGTTAATACAACTAATTCATCAGCAGAATGAGCAGCCATTCTTGCAACAGAGCCAAGCTTCCTTTAATGAAACAGAGCTACCATAAGCTGTTCTCTGGAATCTGGGAAAGGACTGTATTAGCCTATGCTATGTAGTTGTGCATGTTTTGCTTTTGAATTCAATTGGCCACTGGCAAGTATGTCATTGTAGTCAATTTTTAATGCAACAGAAAAACAAGTTACAGGACATCAGTTCCAGGTTCTTACTGGTTTACCTTTCAAGTATGCTTTTCCTAAGTTACCTGAACAACACATATAATATACACACATGTGCATACACACATACCATTTCAGGACATATGAATTTCTTCATTGTGTGATCTTCCATTCACTAACCAAAATGGGTGATTGAGAGAAGAAAACAAAATGAACTAGTTTACAGTGGAAATGGGAACCAAATCAACTAATCTTAAGTTTGAACAGCTCCTACTTCCTCTCCATCTCAGAGGCACACAAACAAATGGGTCAGATCTGGTTGCCATGTGTGTAGACAGCCAGTAGCAATTCTCTGCCAGCGCTGAGCTGACAGAGTAGACCTAGAGAACAGAGATGAGTGGAAAGGGTTGGGAAGAGAGGTTGTTTCTCTAGTTTTTCAAAAAACGGTAATGACCTACTGAGCAAAGAAAACAGAGCTTATCAATACGTATGTGGCCCTATGACACATTTCTGGTAAGATATATCTGATAGCCAGGTAAATTTTATAAAGTGTATCTGGTACATGATTCTCCTGATGAACTGAGACTTTTGGCTTAAAGAGAATATTGATCTTGGAGCTAAAGTGGGATTGGGGAGGTCCTCTGTGAAAGCTATAATAACATTTCTGAGCTACAAGATATATGATCAGCTCCTACACGCTACAGTTGGCAAAATTGTGCACTTGTATTCAGGGAGGGATGAGAGAATGTGGCCAGAATCACAACAGAAGCATATGAAAAGTAGAGCTGAAAAAGTAGAAGGAAAGAAGTGGACTTAAGGATGTCAATATATTCAAATGTAAAATTGTCCTTTAGCTGCTCCTGGGTGTAAAACTCTTGAATTAATCTACTTTATGCCATGCAAAAAAACCAAAAATCTACCAGACAAAAGAGAAGTAATAAAAATTCATCTGAACAGCTCAAAAACAGTATGTATAGACTACGTCTTACTTGGGGCTTTAAAAAACTACCCAGTATGGCTGGTTATTGAACTCCATTGGAATTCATTCCAAAAACCTCCTTTGTTTCTTGATCTGCACAGAGGAATCAATTAAAATTACAAACTGAAATGTTAAATACCAACCTCAAATTTAACTGCAATAATTCCATATCCCTGTGAAATATAATATTCATTCTTTTATTTTGTCTTGAAGATGGAAGGGCGAAAGAAGGAGAAATACAAAGTAATCTCTCAAGTTTCTCTTACCTCATCAAGAGCAAAAGGCCAAGTGTGGTGGTTCACACCTGTGATCCTAGATCTTTGGGAGACCAAGGTGGGAGGACTGCTTGAAGCTAGGAGTTCAAGATTAGCCTGGGCAACATAGCAAGAAATGTCTCTACAAAAAATAAAAAATTAGCCAAGTATAATGGTACATGCTTGTCCTAGTTACTTGGGAGGCTGAGGTGGAAGGATTGTCTGAGCCTGGGAGCTTGAGGCTGCACTGAGTCATGATCATGCCACTGCACTCTAGCATGGTTGACAGAGAGAGACCCAGACAAAAAAAAGCAAAGAGATCAGAGAGGTTGAGATTTGGAGATTTGTAGTATTTCTACTTAAAGGTTGAACACATAAGAAGATACATGCATACCTTGCTTAACTGTATTTCACTTTATTGCATTTCACATATGCTGCATTGTTGTTGTTTATTTGTTTGGGACGGAGTCTCACTCTGTCATCCAGACTGAAGTGCAGTGGTGCAATCTCAGCTTACTTCAACCTCTGCCTCCTGGGTTCAAATGATTCTCCTGCCTCAGCCTCCCGAGTAACTGGGACTACAGACTTGTGCCACCACACCTGGCTAATTTTTGTATTTTTAGAAAAGTTGGGATTTCACCATTTTGGCTAGGTTGGTCTTGAACTCCTAACCTCAAGAGATTTGGCCACACTGGCCTCCTGAAGTGCTGGGAGGTGTGAGTCCTGTAAAGGTGTGAGCTGCTGCTGGCTTTTTCTTTTTTTTTTTTTTCTTAAAGTGATTGTCTATGGCAACTCTACATCAAGGAAGTCTATTGACATCATTTTTCCAACAGCATGTATTCACTTCTTGTCTCTGTTTTACATTTTGGTAATTCTCGTAATATTTCAAACTTTTTCATTATTATTATTATGTCTGTTATAGTAATCTGTGATCAATGATTTTTTATGTTATTATTACAATTGTTTTGGGGTGCCACAAACCACACCCACGAAAGATGGCAAACTTAACATGTTGTGTGTGTGTTCTCACTGCTCCATCAACCGGCCTTTCCTTTGACTCTCCCTCTCCTTCAGTTTCCTCATTCCCTGAGATACAACAATATTGGAATTAGGCCAATTAATAATCCGACACTAGCCTTTAAGTGTTCAGGTTATAGGAAGAGTCACATATCTCACTTTAAATCAAAACTAGATATAATTAAGCTTAGCGAGGAAGGCATGTCAAAATTTGTAACAGGCTGAAAGCCAGGCCTCTTGCACCAAAGAGTTAACCAAGTTGTGAATGCAAATAAAAAGTTCTTGAAAGAAATTAAAAGTGCTACTCCAGTGAATACACAAATGATAAGAAAGCAAAACAGCCTTATTGCTGATATGGAGAAAGTTTGAGTGGTCTGGATGGAAGATCAAACCAGCCACAACATTCTCTTAAGTCAAAACCTAACCCAGAGCAGGCCCTAACTCTCTTCAATTCTATGAAGGCTGAGAGAGGTGAAAAGGCTACAGAAGAAAAGTGTGAAGCTAGCAGAAGATGGTTCATGAGGTTTAAGGAAAGAAGCCGTCTCCACAACATCAAAGTGCAAGTTGCAGCAGGACGTGCTGATGTAAAAGCTGCAGCAAGTTCTCCAGAAGATCTAGTTAATGTCATTGATGAAGGTGAATACACTAAACAACAGGTTTTCAATATAGACAGAACAGCCTTCGATTGGAAGAAGATGCCATCTAGAGAAGAGAAGTCAATGCCTGGCTTCAAAGCTTGACTCTCTTATTAGGGGCTAATGCTTATTCATCATTTCAAAAATCCCAGGGACCTTAAGAATTATGCTAAATCTACTCTGCCTATCCTTTATAAACAGAACAACAAAGCCTGGATGACAGCACATCTGTTTGCAGCATGCTTTACTGAATATTTTAAGCCCATTGTTGAGACCCACTGCTTAGCAAAAAAGATCTTTCTCAAAAGATGACTGCTTATTGACAATGCACCCACTCATCTGAGAGCTCTGACAGAGATATATAAGGATATAAATGTTTTCATGCCTGCTGACATAGCACCCATGGATCAAGGAGTAATTTTGACTTTCAAGTCTTATTATTTAAGAAATACATTTCACAAGGATATAGCTGCCATAGGTGGTGATTCTTCTGATGGCTCTGACAAAGTAAATTGAAAACCTTCTGGAAAGGACTCACCATTCTAGATGCCATTAAGAACATTCATGATTCAGCCAGGTGCAGTGGCTTATGCCTGTAATCCCAGTATTTTGGGAGACCAAGATGGGCAGATTACTTGAGGTCAGGAGATCAAGACCAGCCTTGCCAAAATGGTGAAACCCTGTCTCTACTAAAAATACAAAAAAATAAAATTAGCTGGGGGTGGTGGCAGATACCTGTAATCCCAGCTACCTGGGAGGCTGAGGCAAGAGAATCTCTTGAACTTGGGAGGTGGAGGTTGCAGTGAGCCAAGAAGATCATACCATTGCACTCCAGCCTGGGCGATGGAGACTCCCTTTAAAAAAAAAAGAACATTCATGATTCATGGGAGGAGGTCAAAATATCCACATTAACAGGAGTTAGGAAGAAGTTGATTCCAACCCTCATGGATGACTCTGAAGGGTTCAAGACTTCAGAATCTTGGAGGCAGTCCCCACAGATAGGGTGGAAATCACAACAGAACTAGAATTAGAAGTAGAAACTGTAGATATGATTGAATTGAATGGATGGTGAGTTACTTTTTAGCGATGAACAAATTAAAAGTGGTTTCTTGGGATGGAATCTACTCCTGGTGAAGATGCTGTGAACATTGTTAAAATTGTAACAAAAGTTTTAGAATATTCTATAAACTTAATTGATAAAGCAGTGGCCAGTTTGAGGGGATTGACTCCATTTTTTTTTTGAGATGGAGTCTCACTCTGTAGCCCATGCTAGAGTGCAGTGGTGTGATCTTGGTTCACTGCAGGCTTTGCCTCCCAAGTTCAAGCAATTCTCCTGCCTCAGCCTCCTGAGTAGCTGGGATTACAAGCACCCACCAGCAAGCCTGGCTAATTTTTGTATTTTTAGCAGAGTCAGGGATTCACCATTTAGCCAGGCTGGTCTTGAACTCCTGACCTTAAATGATCCACCCACCTTGGCTTCCCAAAGTGCTGGGGTTATAGGCGTGAGCCATTGCACTCAGCCAATTTTGAAAGAAGTTCTGCTGTGGGTAAAATGCCATCAAACAGCATCAGATGCTAAGAGAACTCTCCTTTGAAAGGAAGAGTCAATAGATGCAGCAAACTTCACTGTTGTCTTATTTTAAGAAATTGTACAGCCACTGCAAGCTTCAGCAGTCACCACCTCCATCAGTTAGCAGCCATCAACATCAAGGCAAGACCCTCCATCAGCAAAAATAATGCAACTCGATGAAGGCTCAGATGATCTTTAACGTTTCTTGGCAGTAAAGTATTTCATAATTAAGGTATGTACCTTGTTTTTTAAGTATAATGTTATTGTACACTTAGACTACAGTATAGTACAAACATAACTTTTATGAGCTTGAGAAACCAAATAATTTGTGTGACTCGCTTTATTGCAGTATTTGCTTCGTTGTGGTGGTCTGGAACCAAACCCACAATATCTTTGAGGTATGGCTATACCTTAAATTGAATAAGGCCACAGAGAAGAATCTCCATTATTTTGTGCCCTTTAGTAATGATATAGCACCTGCCCATGTGTTCCCACCATGCTTTTGAAGTGCCAGTTTATGCCAAAATAATCCGAGTAACATGTCCCTGCAGAGACAGCCATGGCATGAGTGGCAGCAAGCCAGGCTTTTCATGTGCCCTTTTGACTTCAGTCTCTTTATTCTATTCTGGGTAGACCCGACTGGCCTAGAGTGAAGAGACAGAAAGAAAGCAGAGCGCCTCTTCATTGGCTCGTGGTGGTGGACTGGGTAAGGGAAGGAGCCTCCTCCTCCACTCAGAGAAGCTTCTTTCAAAAGATAAGAACTTCAGCACCATAGGTGAAAAAAAAAAATCAAAAGACGAGAACTGCCTGCTTTCTACCTGGGGCGGAGAAGTAACCACAATTACACATCCAATGTACAAAGCTGTTACTTTCATCATCTCTGAGCCTCTTCATAAGCCAGTGAAGAAGGTAGGAGCTGGCATTATGTAATACTTAACCTTTCCATGTCTGTAGAGTCAACTGTGGGCCAGGTCCTCTAGTAGGATCATAAATATAAAGGTACATACAGTGAGCTTCCTATTCTGAAGGAAGTGACATGGATTGTAGGGGGTACGTAGCAGGGGACTCAAGACAGGAAATTGTACATGAGGTTGCTGTGAATGCTAGTATCTGTTTTCAGAAGAGGCCGAGCTTGCATAAGTGGACTTAAGGATTTGGTCTTGGCAAGAAGATGGGAGATTCTGACATTTTTCATGCTGTTAAAATTCTTTGCTATATAATGTTTTAGCAATTGGTATAAATAATTTCTTTCTTCCTATTCGCTTCATTCTAAAAAGTGTTTGAAGTATCTTCAAAGGTAAAATTGCCAAGTATTTCCCTGGAAACATAGATATGGGAAGTGTCCAAATTATCTAAAAAGTTGTATCAAGTTTATATTGGCAATGCTGAGTTTATTTATTTACTGAGACAGGATCTTGCTGTGTTGCCCAGGCTGGGGTGCAGTCATTGAGCATGATTATAGCTCAGTGCAGCCTTGAACTCTGGGGGTGATCCTCCTGCCTAATCTTCCCAATTAGCTAGGACTACAGGCATGTGACTTTTGTATTTTTTTGTAGAGATGGGGTCTTGCTGTATTACCCAGGCTGGTCTCGAACTCCTAGCCTCAAGCGATCCTCCTATCCTGGCTTCCTAAAGCACTAGGATTCCAGGTATGAGCCACCTCACCTGACTCCTGAATTCACTTTTCAATCTTCTTTTTATTTTTGAGACTGAGTCTCACTCTGTTGCCTAGGCTGGAGTTCAGGGGCATGATCTCAGCTCACTGCAACCTCCACCTTCTGGGTTCGAGTGATTCTCCTGCCTCATCCTGCTGAATAGCTGGGACCACAACCATGTACCACCATGCCTGGTTAATTTTTGTATTTTTAGTAGGGATGGGGTTTCACCATGTTGGCCAGCCTGGTCTCAAACTCCTGACCTCAAGTGAACCACCCACCTTGGCCTCCCAAAGTGTTGAGATTACAGGCATGAGCCACTGCGCCTGGCCCACTTTTTAATTTTTAAAATTAACATTAAGTAGATCAAAAGCGTATTTATAAAATATATGTAAGTCATGGTTCCCATGGCTGGGAACTTTAAAAAATTCTGTTAAGAAAAATTTTGAACTTATACAAAAATGAAGACAGTGAAATAATGAACCCCTATCCCTATCACTCAGCTATCACTCAGCTCCATCAATTATGGCCAGTCTTGTCATAATTATGGTTATAATTTCCTGGGAGTGTGTCTATAACTTGATAAAACTGACTCAAATACAAATGAAATACCTAAACACTCCTAAAGAAATTGAAATCATGATAAAGAAAACCTTTCTACATTGTTGATCAGAGTATATATTAATAATTCCACTCCTAATACTATGCAGATATAAAAAGGAATAAGATCATGTCCTTTGCAGGGACATAGATGAAGCTGGAAGCCATTATCCTCAGCAAACTAACACAGGAACAGAAGACCAAACAAACACCACATGTTCTCACTTTTAAGTAGGAGCTGAAAAATGAGATCACATGGATACAGGGAGGGGAATAACACATACTGGGGCATGTTTGGGAGTCAAATGGGAGAAAGGAGTATGTCAGGAAAACTAGCTAATGCATGCTGGGCTTAATACCTTGGTGATGCGTTGATAGGTGCAGCAAATCACCATGGCACACGTTTACCTATGTAACAAACCTGCATGTCTTGTGCATGAATCTCAGAACTCAAAATTTTAAAAATGATAATTCCATGCCTAAATATATCATTAGACCATGTGCAAGATATATTGTCTAGGTACATAACATAGGAGGAATGCACATTGAAAAGACAGATTGTATGCTTTTAAGTTCCATTCAAAGTCCTCAAAAGTATAGCCAGTAAGTCTGAATGATTGCAAAATGACTCTCATATATCTGCCAAAAAGACACATAGAAGTATTCATAGCAGCATTTTTCCTAACTGTCAAAAATTGAAAACAACAACACGTATCTATTAATGTAGGATAGGTAAATTGTGGAATACTGTACAACAATGAAAATGAATGAACTATAATCATATCCAACGATATGAATAAGCCTCATAAATATAGAGATCATCGAATGAGAGAAGCTCAGTACAATAATACGTAAATCTGTGCAACTGCATTTATATGAACTTCAATAACAGACACAACTAATTTATTGTCACTTTGGTTTAAATGTGTTCCCCAAAAGTTGATATGTTGGAAAGTTAATCCCTTTGCTCTCATGAATGGATTAACAGATTATTGAGGGCTCTGCCTTCATGCATGGATTAATGTCACTGTCACGGGAGCGAGTTTGTTAGTGTGGGAGTGGCTTTGTTATAAAGGCAAGCTCTCTTTGGCTTTTTTGTTCTTGTCCTCCTGCTTGGGCTGACCCTCGCCAGAGGCTGATGCCATAGTCTTGGACTTCCCAGCTCCACAACTATAAGAAATACATTTCTTTTCTTTATAAATTATCCTGTCTGTTGTATTGTTATAGAAACAGAAAGCAGACTAAGACAATTGCGTTAGGAGTTAAGATGACTGTTAACCCTTGAGAGGTTAGTGACAGCAAATGGGCACAAGGGAAATTTTGGGCATCTGGTCATGTTCTATTTTTTTTTTTTTTTAATTTGAAAGCTTATACATAAGGTGTATTCATTTTGGGAAAATTCATTGAACTGTATCCTTTTATGTGTATACATACTTTCTGTATATATGCTTCAATAAAATTTTATATTATAAAAAATTGAAATATAATAGCCATAAAATTTATTTAAGTAAATAAAGAAAATATCTACCTGATGCTGTTCTTGTTTTTTGTAAAAAAGGTTTGTGCTAACAAATAGTGTTAACAGAATGTAACTGTAGATTTTTAATAACTTTTTCCGGAAAGCTCATGATCATATTAATCTTGAGAAATGGAAATAGGAAAATGAAGATACTTATTCTTCTAAGGGTAGGAAAACCCTCCCTTTAAGATACTGTAGGATTATGAAGCACACTGTGCCCTTGTTAGGCTATCAGATGTCTGACCCATATATTAATCAATCCCATTCTCTGACAGTTGTCTTCATCGACTGTCTACTTTAAGCCTGTTTTTCCTTTTTAAAGGAAAGTCATACCTACCACCGAGCCTGGCACCTGGTAGGTGATTTTGAGACAAGGTCTCAATCTGTCAACCAAGCCGGAGTGCAGTGACACAAGCTCGGCTCACTGCAACCTCCGTCTCCAGGGTTCAAGTGATTCTCGTGCCTCAGCCTCCAAGTAGCTGGAATTACAGGCATGCGAGACCACGCCTGGCCAATTTTTGTATTTTTTTGGTAGAGATGGGGTTTCACCATGTTGGCCAGGCTGGTCTTCAACTCCTGGCCTCAAGTGATCCACTTACTTCAGCCTCCCAAAGTGCTGGGATTACAGCCGTGAGCCACCATGCCCGGCTGGTGATCTTTTGATGATTAATAGTGTTATTAGAATACTATCAAACAGCAAGTTTGGTTCTAGTTTGCTTTTATTTAATTTCTGCAAATAATATCATCTAAATGCAACTATTTTCCTGGGAACCCTAAATATTCCTCTGCTTCTACCACAAGAAAAATCTAGGTGGCTTCCATTCCTTGCCCTTGCTGTCTTGGTAAGATTTTTGTTGTTCCTAGTAAAGCGTCATCAGCTTACTAAGAAAGGCAGTGGGTCATTTCATTCTAGAGCTATGGTTTGTCTCGTGGTAGAGAAAAATTCCAAGTTCTCTAAGGAAGCATTCCACATCTGCTGACTCACCAAGACTTGTCTGTAGATTCTTGAATTCCTTACAGGAAGAGTTTAGTTCTACCTTTTAATTTATGTCCTCACTTTAAACACAGATTATCCATTATTCTGTTGTTTGTCAGGATTCCTTCATTTTTCATTTTAACCTCATTTTCTGCATCATAGGTTTCCATTCCGAGATGGAGATCAATCATGCTGTCCCAACCTGTTTGCAGAGTATTAATCATCCAGTTCTCTCAAATGGGCTTTTCATATGGTTGCCTGCTTTACATCTGTTCATTCCTTTCTCATACAAGATGCACAGCCTACTCCTATTTTCTTTTAAAAATCTGTTGTAAAATAGGGTATTTTTTCCCATGACATTTTCATTGGCTGGAGACTTATCAGAAACTATTTGGATTAGGGAGGCGCTATCATTTTATTTATGTTGTATCTTTGTGTTTCATGGTATCTCATCTCCTCCCCCTGCTTAAGGAAAGCGGAGCCTGCCATGACCTCTCGAACTGATTCCCGCAAGCCTTCCTTCTCAGAGAGTAGGCAGGTCTCATATTTCCGAAGGGCAGAGATCACCTGATTTCATTTACCAGCTAATCCATAGATAAAGCTAGTGATTCTTCTGTTATGTAGGATTTAGAGAGGATTTCAGCTGTGAGGCAAATAAAAAACACTGAACAAAAGTTTTATACTTTTAAGACAGGATGGTGGAAGAAACTTATTCCTCAAAAATAGTGTTTTCTGAATACTCAGTCATTCCTGAAGTAAACATAAACATAAAATGTTTTACTTTAAAATCAGAGTTAAGATGGAAACTATTAATTTATATAGATATTCTGCCTTTGCCAGTTACTTTAGTCATATCATAATAACCATGGTATCACTGATATAATCTAATATTCCTTTGTATTTGAGATTATGTTAATGGCAGTGGCCTTTCCTGTGTTTTTGAAGATAGGAGATTGCTGAATTTTTTTCCCCCAGACAAGCATTTGAAGGCTATATTAGTAGATTTCAAGACTACAGTTTCTGCTTTCATTCCATAGACAATGGAATTATAAAATATACTTGCAAGTATTCCCAAACAGTATATCTGCAATTCTTTTTTTTTTTTTTTTGAGACAGAGTCTCACTCTTGTTGCCCAGGCTGAAGTGCAGTGGCACAATCTTAGCTCACTTCAACCTCGGCCTCCCGTGTTCAAGGGATTCTCCTGCTTCTGCCTCCCAAGTAGCTGGGATTATAGACACCCTCCACCACACCCGGCTAATTTTTTTATTTCTGGTAGAGACGAGGTTTCAACATGTTGGCCAGGCTGGTCTTGGAACTCCTGACCTCAGGTGATCCACCCACCTCAGCCTCCCAAAGTGCTGGGATTACAGGCGTGAGCCCCTGCACCTGGCCTGTATCTACTGTGATACCTTGGGCAGCTAAATTTTCCCTGTTCTTTCTCTTTCCCTGGTTCTCCAGCTTTCCTTTTCAATGCCAATGTTGCCTAGGGTTCCATCTCTGGTCCTTTTCTTACTGTTACACACTCTCCCTGTGCCTGTGGTCACCACTAGCACCCACACTCTTTGGTTCCCACATCTTCATCTCTAATGAAAGCCTATCTTCTAAGCCTCCTTTTCTCTGTATGCAACTGCTGGTTTGCCTTGAAGGTGTTTCCTCTCAGCTCTCACTACCCCAAAACGGGTGATTCTCTGAAGCGTTGACTTGCTTTTAACCTAGAGTCTCAATGAACTATGTGCTTGACTGTGTTTCTGTTATAGCTTTAATATAGTTGCAGCCTCAGCATCCATTTTTAGCCCTAAGTTGTTTCAAACCCAATGGTACTGCACTACCTTTGGCCCAGTTAAAACGTTCCCTCCCTACGTGGTTGTAAACTATTGAGCCCACTTGTTTCTCATTCTGTTCACCCAAAACCACTGCAGCTGCTAACCTTGATAAAACCTAGTGGTCAACACCGGAGTCACTCAGATAAGTTTTCCCTCTTCGCACGTGCTTTTCTTAAATTAGCCAATCCACAACTCCCTTGGGAAAACACAAGTGCTCATGCTCACGGGCCTTAATAAAGGCGTCATCCCACAGCTCCTCTCGCTCACTCACCACCCGATGGTCGAGTTCCGTGCTGCCTCTGGACTTTTCGTTGGCCCCTCTGACCTCTCTGGATCTGTAAGTAATAAGTTTTTTCTTCTGTTTTATGCATTTTAGTTTGCTCTCTTCATTGTGTCTCACCTGACCACCACACTGGAAGCTAATTTTCCTCCCCTGCTCAAGACTGTCCTAGAGTGTGGCCAACTTGATTTATGGCCACTGTTGCCAGAGAAACTTTAAGACCAAAATAGAAACCATAACAATAAAAATCATAACAGGGCCAGGCGTGGTGGCTCACCCCTGTAATCCCAGCACTTTGGGAGGCCAAGGCAGGTGGATCACCTGAGGCCAGGAGTTCAAGACCAGCCTGACCAACATGGTGAAACCCTGTCTGTCTGTACTAAAAATAAAAAAAAATTTAGTCAGGTGTGGTGGCAGGCACCTGTCATTCCAGCTACTTTGGAGGCTGTGGCAGAATTGCTTAAACCAGGGAGGTGAAGGTTGCAGTGATCCGAAACTGCGCCATTGCACTCCAGCCTAGGCAACAAGAATGAAACTGTCTCAAAAACAAAACAAAAACAAAAAGACAGAGTTGCCCTCTGTTTTGCCACTGGGCAATTCAGGACATATTTTGTGGCCTATTTGTAGCTGTTTAGGTCTCCCTTTTGTGTATAAAATTCACCTTGGTTTCTCTTGCCTAAACTTTTTATCTGTTTTTTATCCTGTTGTAATGTATGAATTTATATAACCTTGCTTTTGATCTAGGAGAGTATTAATATAAGTAATATGTTTTTTATATACAGACTATTTACATATATAGTCATTTGTGTATATAGTCCTCCCTCAGTATCCATGGGGGATTGGTTTCAGGACCCTTTGCAGGCACCAAAATCGATGGATGTTTAAGTTTTTGATAGAAAATGATATAATATTTTCATATAACCTATATATATGCTTCCATATATTTAAATCATCTCTAGATTATTTATAATAACATAATGTGAATGCAGTGTAAATAGTTGTTATATTGTGTTGTTTGGGAATGACAAAATGTCTGTACATATTCAGTACAGACACAATTCATTTTTTTCTGAATATTTTTGATTCGTGGTCAGTTGAATCCATAGATGCAGAACTCACAGATATGGAGGGATACCTGTATCTATAAATACAGCTATGCTTTGCTTAAGGACAGGAATACATTCTGAGAAATGCATCGTTAGGTGATTTTGCCATTGTGTGAACATCATAGAGTGCATTTCCACAAACCTAGATGAGCTAGTTTACTACACTACTACTCTGCTACATGGTATACTATTGCTCCTAGGCAATTGTAACACAGTGGTAAGTATTTGTATCAAAACATATCTAAACATAGAAAAGATACAGTGAAAATATGGTATAAAAGATTTAAAAAGGTACACCTGTATAGGGCACTTACCATGAATGGAACTTTCATGACAGGAAGTTGCTCTGGGTGAGTCAGTGGGTGAGTGGTGAGTGAATGCGAGGAGCTAGGCCATTACTGTACACTACTGGAGACTTTATAAAGCCTGCATACTTAGGCGACACTGTTTATAAAACTTTTCCATCTTCAATAATAAATTAACCTTAGCTTACTGTAACTTTCTTACTTTATAAACGTTTTGAAAACTTTTTGACTGTTTTGAAATAAAACTTAGCTTAAAACACAGCTTGTATAGCTTTACACACATATTTTCTTTACATTCCTCTGTCAGATTTTTTCTATTTTTAACTTTCTTTTTTTTTTTTTTTTTTTTAATTTTTAAATTTATTTGTTAAGAAAATAAGATACAAACACATGTTAGCCCAGGCCTATGGAGGGTCAGGATCCTCAATATCATTGCCTTCCATGTCCACATCTTGTCCCACTGGAAGGTCTTCAGGGGCAATAGCACACGTGGAGGACCGGACATCTCCTCTGACATTGATGCCTCTGGAAGACCTTGTGAAGGAGCTGCCTGAGGCTGTTTTACAGGTAGCTTTTTATTTTATTTATTTATTTATTTATTTACTGTAGAGGAAGGGTCTTGCTTGTTGCCCAGGCTGGTCTCCAACTCCTGCACTCAAGCAATCCTCCAGTCTTAGCCTCCAAAAGTGCTGGGATTACCGGCATGAGCCACCTTGCCGGACCCCAGTTAGCATTTTTTTTTTTTAGATGGTTAGGAGTACACTCTAAAATAACTTCAAAAAGTATGGTAAATACTGAGTGATCGAACTATATCAGCTCCATTATAATCTTAAAGGACCACTGTTGTGTATGTGATCCATTGTGGACGGAAAGGCCGTTGTGTTGCCTGTGACTGTACATATACCCCTGCTGAATATCTCCACCTTCATAGTCCATGGGGCTCTACCTTAAATTCAACACGTTGAAAATTCATCCTCCTAAATTCTGTGCCATGAACTCAGCTGACCACTCTCCCAAACTAGTGGTAATCTTAATCTTTGACTCTTCTTTCTCCCCCTACCTCATGTCTACTTAGTCATCAAATCCTTTCAGTTTATTCTGGACTTTCCTCTCTAGCCCAGCTCTAGCTGTCCCAGCTGGAACAATTACAGCAGTAATTGCCACTTTATTTTATTCTCTGTTCTGCTTCAGGATAATCTTCCTAAACTATCTAGTCTTGTTAGTGCCCTATTTCAAACCCTTCACTATCTCCTCATTGACTCTGAGATAAATTCCAAACTACTATGTATGGTGAACTAGGCTCTTCATGATTTGAATGGTAAAGTCTTTTCTCTCAATAATGGGAGTTTATCCTCCCTTCTTGGGGCTCACCACTCTTGTGTCACGTTGGTTGCAGGTTGGGTTCTGTTGGAAGCAGACTCTAAGATTGGAGAGTAAGAGTTTTGTCAGGGTGTGCTTACTACCTATAGAAGAGAAGGGAAGAAAGCAGAAAGGGAATATGGGGGAAATTGGCCATGACACGTGGCATGCAGGAGTTGGCTTATATGGAAATTGGTAGATGCTATAACCCAGGGTCCACAGCTTCCATATGGCCTCCCGTTCACAGCTCTTTGAGTGCCTCTGGCCCACTGGTTTGGGAGCATGGTTCAAGCTAAAGATTGACCTTTAGAGCTGTATGAGATAAAGGAGTCTTTTGGCAAAGTCAGACGAGTCCCTGGCTTTCTCTCCATCCTCTTGGGTTGTCATTCCCTTTTATTACGTTACCCACCCCAAAGTCATTTTGATTCATCAGCTGCTTCTTGTTCTTTATGGCAGTGCTTCTTAACCAGGGGCAGTTTTGTCCCGGCAGGGACATTTGGCAATATCTGAAGATATTAGTTGTTATTACTGAGTGTGGAGGTACTATTGGCATTTAGTACGCAGAGGCCAGGAATGTTGCTAAATATCCTACAATACGTAGGATAGCCCTACAACAAAAAAATGATCCATCCTCAAATGTTAATAGTGCTGAGGTTGAGAAACTGCTCTAAGGCCGTAATGACTCAGTGGGCACTTCATTCTAGATGACCATGGGGAAAGATGAAATAAGTTGTTTCACTTCTGCTGGTCTTGAGTCTGCCAGAGTGCCTTCCCCTCCCAATTTTTCAATGCTAGCCAAATTTTCATTGCCTTTTACCTCCACCAGGCTGGGTAATCAATCTCAGATTTCTTTCTATTTCTTTAGTAGTTTATTGCCTGCAGCTATTTCTATATCAGTTAAGATGCTGCTGGAAGCTATCTTGATTTAAAAGAAAAGTTTATTGAGAGAATATTGGATAGCTCACAGAAATACCACAAGGGCTGGACTGTGGCATCCTCACTGAAATCAGGTAGCCCAGTTCATCTGGATACTAGACATCTAAAACTATACCACAAAGTAGATCTGGTGAAGTCACTGCCATTCCATCCCAAACATTAAATTTTACAACTTGTGCAGTGGACAGAACACTCCACTGTAGCGCCATGCTGCTGTGGTCCCTGAACACCTGGGCGGGTGGGCGGCGCTGCTGCTAGAGATGATTCCCTGCTTTCCCAGCTCCTCTGTTTCCCCTGCTTCACAGCTGGAGTTGGTATGTCTGTCTGATGAGACCTAGGTTGTTAAAACTGCAAATAATGCTTTGTGGGTATCTAGTCATTTCAACTTGGATGGTAGAAGGTAGGCTTTACCTCTGATCAAACAACTTGTAAGTTGGGGAATTCATCAGATACAGGGAAGTATTTCTGGAGAACATAGCGACAACTTTTAGGCAGAAATGTTCATTCCTTTTGACATTCACACAGATTTCAGGCCACTTTATCGTAAATATCTCTAACAGCGAAAGTTTGAAGTGAGTATCTCTCTGTATTTTTCTAGTGTGTTATCTCAAGTTAATTCATAGATTTCTGACTCTATCATAACTGCCATTTACTTTTTCTTATGCCCCCCCACCAAAAACTTGTACTTTGGAACCACTGTAGTTACTATATTTACGTCTTCAGGATACAAATAAGTATATGTTCCCTAAAGCTGTTACCTTTATTATTCTAATTCATTTCAACATGTGCTAGCATTGCCAAAAAAAAACAATGCTGGAAATAGTCTTCTAGGATATACAGCTAGACAGCAAGATTTTTCTTTTGTGTCTTTGATTAATTGTGTACTTGCCTCTTTTATGGAGGAAAAATCCACGTGTAAAGCTATACCAAGACAGAAAAACAATAGACCTTTTAAAAAGGTTCTTAGTGCAAGTGTGACGTTTCTTTTTTCCTTATTGTCACTTGATGGATCTTTCCATTCACTTTTTCTGACATCAAAGATAAAAAATTATGTGCTTCAGAGATGAGCTGAGAATGCCCTGACAGGGCTTTGCAAGACTTTCTGGAGGCCTGTCATATAAAATACCAACATTGTCTGGAAGACTCAGAAATTGCTAGCATGGCAGGGTGGTTATTTGATTTATTTACGCATTTTTTTTTTTTTTTATAGAGATAGGGTCTGCCTATGTTACCCAGACTGGTCTTGAACTCCTGGGCTCAAGGAATCCTCCTGCTTCGGTCTCCCACAAAGTGCTACAATTACAGACATGAGACACTGTGCATGGCCATGGTGATTATTTAAAAAAAAAAGTGAAGTTAATGAGGCGATCTGACAGGGGGACCCAGCGACAGGTCAGTTTTGACTTTCACATGGAGACTGGGGGCAACCAATTTGCCTTTTGCTGTTGGAGGTGTTTGGTGTATGTTGGTGAGAACCGAATCTTACAAGTTCTTATTGCCAAACATGGGACTGTTTTTTCATTGTTGCCTAAGGTATCTTTCCATATGGTCATCTATCCTTTCACTTTCATAGATGGAGAAAACTGAGTTGCAGGAAAGGTAGACCACAGACTCAGAATTAAAAATATTAAATGATCAAATAAAAAACTCAATACTTCTTCCTTTATAAAGCCCAATGCAGGAAGGAAGGAGGGGTATCCTTATGAGTCAGAGGCTGGAGGTCACGGCACCCAGTTTCAGAAATTATCAGAATGGCAGGCTTGCTTCTTTTTAAATGAACTTTTAATTTCAGAATAGTTTTAGGTTTATAGAAAAGTTACAAAGATAGTATAGCAAATACTGGATACATACCAGCAAATTGTCCTTTACTGAAAGTTTAAACTATGCTCAAAGAAGGTTGAAGCCTGATCATCCCCAGTGAAAAATGAGAGCTAAGTTCTTGGGTGACTATCGATTGTCCTGACATATTCACTTCTGGATTTTAGTAGGATCTCCAAGCAATTCTTGTGCACATGACAGTATGAGAACCATTTAGCTAAGTTACATTCTTGGTCAGCTTGTTGGGGCACAGGGTGGGGAGTGTGAGTGTGTTTATGTGTGTGATTGCAGTTTGATTATGTGATTTTCATTTTGAGAATCCATAATTCAGACCCTATTGGACCATAATCACTAGACTCATGTAGGCCACACTGAGGGAATAAACTGCCTTTACTCTTCCCTCTGCTTGATATCTTCTCTCCCAGATCTTCACAAAGTTCAATTCCTTAGGTCTCTCCTCGGAGAGCCTCTTCCTGACCACCTTATTTAAGATGGTGCCTGTCATGTTGACCCTGCTCTACATTTCTTCTTCTCTAACATTTTAAAATGGATATATCTGGTTTTTATTTTGTTAGTTGCCTCTCACTTTCACCACGCACTAGAACATGAGGCCAATGGGAGCAAGGAATTTGCTTGGCACACCACATCCTCACTGAGTCCCTGCTTACTCAATTAAACCATTTTGACTCATTTTCTGCAAAATATAACACTAGTGATTTAGTAGCACAAACTACTTTTCAATTTTCTTTTCATGAGAAGAAATTCAAAAATACTTTATTCTAGCTCATATTTTTGTGCTAATTTTTTGACTGAGAATTCTTTTTGTCTCTAAGTATATTTTTAAACATTATGCTTATTATACAAATTTATTGGTGATATAAAAAAGTAAATGAAAAAAATCTTCCACAATTGCTACTCTAACTAGTTAGTTGCTTTTTTTTTCCCTGCTAGGATCCAATTCATATCTATATGGATGAACTTTGGTTTTTAAGTTAATTGCAGAGGTTTGCTGACAAATGTAGATGACATATATCAGAGTTTCTCCAACTAGGGATTTTGATTTTTTTTCCCATAAGTTTTTTAATTTTATGTTTAAAATATATAAACCTTTAAACCTTAATGCGGTAAAAATACTGTGTTTTAACTTTAAAATATCAAAAATCCAGTGCCCCTAAGGAACACAAAAGGACCATGCCAACTTGCAAAGGACAGGAAATAAAAAGCCAGAAGTTGATATGAAGATGGTTTCTTATTCATCATATTTAATGAGGCATGAAAAATGATTAAATATAAAAGACAGCTTATCTGATAGGGTAAATAAAGAATGACTTTTACAAAAGGAAAGCATTTTTAAGCAGTGTCCTGCTATAACAGTGGTGATGAACCACTGGCCCTTATAATCATACCAACTTAGTCTTTTCCCCATTCTTTAAGCTTTGAAATATCATTTTCTTATATCAGTTTAACAAAAATCATGGTCAGTCTGACCGTATGGACCTTTTCGTGGTGATGACAGTTGGATGCACCTAATCAAAAATCAGCAGCTAACTGTTAATAAGGTAGAAAATTCTGAGTTCACTACATTCTTATTATAGTCAAAAACAGCTGGTCAAATAGATTTGAAAGATAAGCCCAATGGTCACCACTTAGCAATAAAAAGGAATAAAGCACTTTTTCATGCCAAAACATAGATTAATCTCAAACACATTAAGCTGAACAAAAGACAGTTATATTCTGTACATTTGTATGACACCAATTAAATGAAATTCTAGAAAAGGAAAAAATGAAGGGACAGAAATTAGATCACTGGTTGCCAGTGGGAGGATGAATAAATGCAGAATGGCGTGAGGCATCTTTTTAGGGTTTTGGAAAGGTTTCGTGTCTTCCTTGAGTGATAGCTACGTATGTGTCTATGTTTGTCAAACTCATCAAACTTTACATTTAAAATAGGTACATCTTATTGTCTGTAAATAATACCTTAAAGTTGATTTGAAAAAGAGATTAAGTCTATCTTCCTCAAAACTTTTATTATTCTACCTACTTTTCTCATCAAAACAATTCCAACCCTCATGAAATGTAATAATTGTATTATCTGTGAAAAATGTGTTATTATGTGTCAACACCCCCAGTAACAATTTATTAGCCGTATTTTATCAAACTATTTGTTATTCAGTGAATCTTAGGATCTGCCTGATATGAGTGTCCACACCTAAATGTTATTGAAAGCCTCTGAACACAACTTTTTCATTGGCTTATTCTTACCTGCTAAGAACTACTAGAGGAGACAGGTTTCATAATTTTATTATAAATGTAGATTTTACATGTTCATTAAAGGAATAGAACAGATTGGTAGTTGCTGATTTCTATATTGATCTCTTTGAGTTATTGCAAATAACTCATTGAACACGAGTCGTTTTTCTTATTGCAGGTAGGCATTGAAATTACATTTAGAAAATAAGGCTAATGAGAAAAATAGCTAGAAAAAGTCCAAATGAAGTTGTTTATACTGTGAACCTCACAGTCAATAGTAAAGAATAAAGCAAACTTGGCCTTTCTGAGTCGTCTTGGAAATCACGATTCATGCTGGTTCTGTGCAGCCTGTTAACAACCCAGTCACTTTTTGCACTCTGGTTGAGAAAGTCATTATTTTTCTTCGTTAGTTATAATTCTGCTGACAACAGTGTTCTTCTAATAGCCTTCCTACAACTCAGTTGGCTAGGATTGATTTGCAGACTCTGGTCTGTATTGATAACCTTCACACCAACCTTACAAGATTCATAGATCCTCATTATGGCAAAAGTCTAAGTGCTTCATGAAACAGTGTTTTGGCACAAGCGTTGATTCTATGAACACTGGACAGGAGAGAGGTATCTGCAATGAAAGACCATGCTACTTACACCAATATTTTTCTTTGAAAAGCCAAGTGTAAAACACATGCCTGTATGTGTTTATTTTCCAACAGGACACATCCAGTTTCCTATTTCTGCCTTTTTTATACTCCAAGGAAATTAAGGAAAGCCTTGAATTCTGATGATGCCTGTGTCAGTACAAAAAAACCCTACTAAATCTTGTACAGATCTGTTTACATGTATTGAGATTCTTTCCAGCTCATAACAAAATGGAATTCCTGTGTAAGATAATTGTTTCATGCAATAATCTCTTAAGTCTTTTACCATTGGTTTCTCACCATTAAATGTGGAGAATTGTGTTTTGAGATTGTGAATATGTTAGGTTAGTAAAGAAAATAACATTGTGAAACACATAGAGGCAGCTTTTTATTCATATACCCTATTCATAAAAATAAAATCCTTATTTCCTGGAAGGACTGAGCAAATGATGATATTCTCTACAGTAACCTTCCCAGTTAATTCATCAATTTCACCAAGTGTCCACCCATGGTCCATAGAAGCCTGTTCTATGTGCTCTGGAGGATTAGGAGATGAAATACTGGAGGAGGTTTTTTGCCCTCAAAAAATGTAAATTGTAACTAAGATTACATAAGAAACACAGGAATACGGTGTGTTTGTATTTACACAAATTCATACACATCTACTGTCTGTTGCCCATCTTCAGATAAATGCAGTAGTTAACTAGGGATGGTCGTTGTGTTTAGAGTAATAAGGAAGTAAGTGGATTAGAAAGTGAGATAGGAAAGGGAGAAAAGATCTTTCCTCCCACCACAGGCAGTGCAGGCATTTTCTCTGCCAGCTTCCACTTTACCTGAGTGGAAGTGTCCCCTATGAACTATTCTGAGGTGTAGGATTTAACCCTGGCCCTGTGGAAAATGTCTTACATAATCAAAAAATGGGTTGTGTATTTTTGTGAGGTTGTGCCAGCTCAGTAACACACTACCTTGTGATAGATACATACTTATCTCTTTTATGATATTATCAGCCATTGATAGATGAAAAATAATCTATAAGAGATTACAAAATGGTGATATTTTAGTTCTGTCATTTATTCCTGTATTATCTGAAATAATGTCAGATATTTGGATCTTCAACCATTTGGTTACTATATTAGGGTTCTAAACAGGGATAGAACTAATAAGATAGATATGTGTTTAAAGGGGAGTTTATTAAGTAGCCCATTAACTCACATGATCACCAGGTCCCACAATAGGTTTTCAGCAAGCTGAGGAGCAAGGAAGCCAGTTAGAGTCCCAAAGCTGAAGAACCTGGAGTCTGACGTTCAAGGGCAGGAAGCATCCAGCATGGGAGAAAGATGGAGGTGTGGAGGCCACACCAGTCTGTTTCACATTTCTCTGCCTGCTTTATATTCACTGGCAGCTGATTAGATGGTGCCCACCCAGATTAGGGGTGGGTCGGCCTTTCCAAGCCCACTGACTCAAATGTTAATCTCCTTTGGCAACAGCCACACAGACATACCCAGGATTAATACTTTGCGTTTTCCAGTCCAATCAAGTTGACATTTAGTATTAACTATCACAAGTCTACCCACTGTCAACTTGAACACAAACATGTCTCCTGAGATCATATATAATCTTGAAATAAAGACAATAATAAGGTCTTAATTGTGCCTAACATGATACAACTATCCTTCATACAACCAAAAATACACCAATTCCCCAAACTAAATACTATTTCATAAAATTAAAAACAACTTAAATGGGCCGGGCCCAGTTGCTCACACCTGTAATCCCAGCACTTTGGGAGGCCGAGGTAGGCGGATCACAAGGTCAGGAGATCAAGACCATCCTGGCCAACATGGTGAAAACCCGTCTCTACTAAAAACACACAAAAAATTAGCTGGGTGTGGTGGTACATGCCTGTAATCCCAGCTACTCGGGAGGCTGAGGCAGAATTGCTTGAACCCAGGAGGCGGAGATTGCAGTGAGCCGAGATTACACCACTGCACTACAGCCTGGGTGACAGTGTGAGACGTCTCAAAAAATAAAACCACTTAAATGCTGATATGAAGTCAATAAATGTTATGTCACGTGATAAAGGAAAAGGAAATAAAATGAAGATATTAGTACAAGTGTATACATGCACAAACATGTTTTTAACAAAAGAAAGACTCATGACAATTACAGTCCTCATTTTTGTACCTGATCATGTGGCCAGTCATAGTTGGTATTGCTAACTGTCGTCTTCTACTACCCATTTTGTATTCCCTTTGCCTTCAACAAGTACCTCAGCAGGTCGTGGTTTTTTTTTTTTTTTCTTGGTGGAGTGACCCAAACCTTCATCCCTGAAGGGTTTGGGCCATGTGTAGTCCTGCCTGGATTGAGCTGTTGTAGTTTCCCATTGGCCTTAATCACAGCACATGGTAATACTAAATAATACGGCCCAAGGGATCCTCTGTATTCCACGCTTACTCTTCCTTACCTCCATTGTGGAGCAGTAGACCGATTCATCATGATAGTCTGGGTTACTCCCCTAGCCAACACTGTAACTCCTTTCTTAGCTGGATGACTTAAGGTAGGAGGAGCCCAAAGTGTCCAGGTGGAAGTCTTAACTTCTGGTTTAATGGACTCATTGTTGTGGCTCCTGGTGAGCCCATTCCTCCCTCTGGAACTAAAACCTCTAGGCCAGCAGAACATAATGTCAGGGGAACAGGAAGCAAAAATTTTGCTGGTGGATCACTAGGGGTGAGGGCATGTGATACAACATCCACTTCTACCTCTTGATTCCTGTACCCATGAATTCTGGCGATGGAGAATCAGTACCATACACTGGATGCTGATTCACAGCATCCATGGCCTCTGGAGGACTCTTCCCCAGCCCTGCAAAGTATTTTCACCTAGTTGGCATTGTAATTGTGACTTCAAAAGGCCATTCCACCGTTCTAAATCCCGCTGCTTCAGCATGATGAGAATGGTAAGACCAGTGAATTCTGTGAGCGTGAGCCCACTGCTACACTTCTTTAGCCATAAAGTCAGTGCCTTAGTCAGAGTCATGTGGAATACCATGACGGTGGATAAGGCATTCTGTGAGTTCACGGATAGTAGTCTTAGTATAAGCATTGTGTGCAGGATAGGCAAACCCATATCAGGAGCAAGTGTCTATTCCAGTGAGGATGAACCTCTGCCCCTTCCATGATGGAAGAGGTTGAATATAATCAACCTACCGCCAGGTGGCCGGCTGATCTCCCTGAGGAATGGTGCCATATTGAGGGCTCAGTGTTGGTCTCTGCTGCTGGCAAATTGGGCACTCAGCAGTGGCCGTAGCCAGGTCAGCCTTGGTGAGTGGAAGTCCATGTTGCTAAGCCCATGTATGACCTCCATCCCTGCCACCATGGCCACTTTTTTCATGGGCCCATTGAGTGATGCCAGTGGTGGCTGGGGAAAGAGGCTGAGTCATCTCCACAGAACAGACCATCCTATCCACTTGATTATTAAAATCCTTCTCTGCTGAGGGCGCCCATTGCTGAGCACTCATATGGAATACAAATATCTCCAGTTTTTGACCACTCAGAGGTCCATCCATATACCTTTTCCCCAGATTTCCTTGTCACCAATTTTCCAATCATGCTTCTTCCAAATCCCTGACCATTCAGCCAAACCATTGGCTACAGTCCATGAATCAGTATATAACCACACATCTGGCCATTTCTCCTTCCATGCAAAGTGCTCACCCAGCCAGGTGCACTGCTCAAAGTTCTGCCCACTGGGAAGATTTCCCTTCACCACTGTCCTTCAGGGATGTCCTGGAAAGGGGCTGTAGTGCTGCAGCTGTCCACTTTCGGGTAGTGCCTGCATATCATGCAGAACCATCTGTGAACCAGGCCCTAGTCTTCTCTTCCTCTGTCAACTGAGCATAGGGAACTTACCATGAAGCCATTGGTACAGGCTGTGGGAGAGAAGGCAGCATGGCAGGAGTGAAGACCATGGCCATTTGAGCCACTTCCTCATGTAACTTACTTGTGCCTTCAGGACCTGCTTGAGCCCAATCACGTATATAATATATCCATTTGATGATGAAATGATGCTGTGCGTGACTCACTTTATGGCTAGATGCATCAGAAAGCATCCAGTTCATGACAGGCAGTTCAGGTTGCATAGTGACTTGATGGTCCAAAGTCAAATGTTTAGTTTCTACCAAAGCCCTGTAACAGGCCAAGAGCTGTCTTTCAAAAGGAGAGTAGTTATCTGCAGAAGATGGCAGGACCTTGCTCCAAAATCCTAGAGGCCTCTGCTGTGATCCACCTATGGGGGCCTGCCAGGGAATCCAAACAGCATCCCTGTCTGCCACTGACACCTCAAGCACCATTGGATCTGCTGGGTCATATGGCCTAAGTGGCAGAGCACCTTGCACAGCAGCCTGGACCTGCTGCAGAGCCTTCTCCTGTTCTGGACCCCACTCAAAATTGGCAGCCTTTTAATTTACTCAAGAAATGGGCCAGAGTAACACATGTTGCATCCAAAATGCAAATAGGCTCACTAGGTGGTGTGTCTCTTTCTTGGTTGTAGGTGGGCCCAAATGCAGCAACGTATTCTTCACCTTAGAAGGAATATCTCGACAGATCTCACACCACTGGACCCCTAGAAATTTTACTGAGCTAGAAGTTCCCTGAATTCTAGTTGCATTTATTTTCCAACCTGTGGCATGTGAATGTCTCACTAATAAGTCCAGTCTGTTGCTATTTCTTGCTCACTGGATCCAATCAGCATAATGTCATCAATGTAATGGATGAATATAATATATTGTGGAAGTGAAAAGCAATCAAGATCTCTCCAAATAAGATTATGACACAAAGCCAGTGAGTTGATACACCCCTGAGATTGGACAGTAAAGGTATATTGCCAGGCATGACAGCTGAAGGTAAATTGCTTCTGGTGGGCCTTATGGACAGGAATGGAGAAAAATGCATTTGCCAAGTCAGTGGCTGCATACCAGTTACCAGGAGATGTGTTAAATTTGCTCAAGTAATGCAACCACATCTGGTACAGCAGCTGTAATTGAAGTCACCACCTGGTTAAGCTTACAATAATTCACTGTCATTCTCCAAGATCCATCTGTCTTCTGCACAGGCCAAATAGGAGAGTTGAATGGGGATGTGGTGGGAATCACCACCTCTGTCTCTTTCAAGTTTTTGATGGTGGTACTAATCTCTGCAATCCCTCCAGGGATGCAGTACTGTTTTTGATTTACTATTTTTTCTAGGTAAAGGCAGCTATAATGGCTTCCATTTGACCTTTCTCACCGTAATAGCCCTCACCCTACCAGTCAGGGAGCCAATGTTGGGGTTCTGCCAGCTATGTCTATGCCAATTATGCATTCTGGCACTGGGGAAATGAACACAGGATGAGTCCAAGGACCCAGTGGACCCACTGTAAGTCAGATCTGAGCTGAAACTCCATTAATTACCTCCATAAACCCCTACTTTAACTGGAGGACCACGATGACATTTTGGATCTCCTGGAATCAGTGTCAGCTCACAGCCAGTGTCTAGTAGTTCTCGAAATGTCTGATCATTTCCCTTTCCCCAATGCACAGTTACTCTGGTAAAAGGCCGAAGGTGTCCTTGGGGAAGAAGGATGGGAGAAGGTTAGCATAAATTGTTGATAGTGTAGCAGAGTCCTTTCTCCACAGGACCCAGCCTCCCCTTCATTCAAGGGGTTCTGGGTCTGCAGACTGGCTCAAGTCTGGAAATTAACCGAGCGGCCATGAGTCTCTGTTCAAAGAAGTCTTTTGTTCAATCTGCAAGTTTTCTGCTTATATAAATTAAGTGAATGCAGTAGGCTTCCTATCAATTTCACTTTTAGGAACACTGTCATTAATTAGCCAATCTCAGACCTCTACATGAGTCAGACTATTGTGATTGCTGCTCTGCCGCTGCTGTGCATTACAGTAGCGGTGCCCACTTTGCCTTTGACAGTTGAGCGCTGCTGCTCAGCCCCTGCCATCTCAGGATCCAGTTATTCCCATTGTATTTAAATGTTGTAGTAAAGTGACTGTGGTTCCCACTGTTAGATCTGACATACAGAGAAGAGCAATTACAGGGTGCTTTAAAAATGCAGGTGCTGCCCTCACAAATCTACTTCGTAAGGCATTGGTCATGGGTATAACCTCTGGACCCTCCCAGCTGGATGAGTAGGTCCAAAGTGACTAATCCCCTCCAGCATCCCAATCTCCCTAAGCCTTTGTATCACTTCCTCTACATTATACCAAGGGAGATCAGGCATTTCCAGCTCACTCACAGAGGGCTATCTTTCAGTCCATATTTCAGCTAACCAAGCAAATAAATGATTAGAACCTTTTTTAACTTTCTGCGTTGCAACATTAAATGCAGAATCCCTACTTAGTGGGCCCAAATCAATAAATTCAGCCTCATCCAACTCTAGGATCCTTACACCATTATCCTATCCCCTTAATATCCATTCCCAAGCCTGTTGTCCAGATTTCTGTTCATATAGAGAACTCAAGCAGTTCTTTTCGAGTGTAGTGCACCTCCTCATGGGTCACCCTCTCAACCTCACTTCTAGGGGCCTGCTGGGACTTTAGCCTAGTTATAGGTCTAGAAGCAAACAGGGGTGTTGAGGGTAGTTCCTGAGGGGAGTCAACGTTATCTTGCCTGGCAACTGCCTCAGGGGAGGCCATCACTGTTGCTTCAGGGAGTGCTGAGTTTATCTCCTCAGAGAAAGATGGAAAGGCTGATAGCAGCATGGGTCAGGGAGGGGATATTGCCATTCCTGGGGATGGGGAAGCTGTTTCTTCTGGCAAAAAAAGGTTCAGCAGTGTTTACAACCTCAATGTCCCCAGCTTCATCCCACAAGCCCCCATTCCAAGTTGCAGGGTCCCATTCTTTTCGAATCAGTGCCTTCACTTGAATAGTAGACACCTGGCGAAGCTGTGCATGCACCTTTCATTGCAGGTCAGCCACTTGCATGATAAGAGCTTGTGTCTGATTTTCCACAATTTTAGCTCTTTCTCTACGAGAGATAAGACTCTCACTCAGGGCAATCTTAGATGAATTGAGACTCGGTATCTCCTTCTGAAGCCGGGAGACAGAATCCCTGAGTTCATCATTTTCTTTCATCACTTTGTCCAGTGAACTTAGGAGCAACCAACCAGCTGCATTATGTTCCTTGGTTCTCCACATATGGTCAAAGTTATTATGTATAGAGTCACTAAACTCCTTGCCTCTCACAAGCAGTGAATCAGGAGAGTCAAATACATTTATTTTGCATAACTCTCTAAAAAGCTCATGCCAAGGACTATCAGTATTCTCCATACTATTAGAAGTAGAGTCCTTAGCATTTTTTGGGTCTAATCATATTAAACAGCCAACTCCAGAAAACCACAAACCAGCAAAAGAACTCCATCCATAATATTCTCTTCTTCTAGAACCACTCCTGGCACCAAAATCTGTATTAGGGTTCTCTAGAGGGACAGAACTAATAGGATAGACATATATATAAAGGGGAGTTTATTAAGTATTAACTCACACAATCACAAGGTCCCACAATAGGCCATCTGCAAGCTGAGGAGCAAGGAAGCCAGTCCAAGTCCCAAAGCTGAAGAACTTGGAGTCTGAAGTTCAAGGGCAGGAAGCATCCCGCATAAGAGAAAGATGTAGGTGGGGAGACTAAACCAGTCTAATCTTTCCAGGTTTTCCTGTCTGCTTTATATTCACTGGCAGCTGATTAGATTGTATCCACCCAGATTAAGGGTAGTTTGCCTTCCCCAGCCCTTTGACTCAAGCCCTCTGACTCCAATATTAATCTCCTCTTGGCAACACCCACACAGACCCACACAGGATTAATACTTTGCATCCTTCAATCTAATCAAGTTGATGCTCAGTATTAACCATCACAGCTACCTCATGAATTAACTAGTTCCCTAGGACCCAAAGCCTAAGGCAGAGTTTGAATACTAAGGTTTTACTGGGAGATGCAATTCAAGAGCAGCAGTGAAGGAAAACGTAAGTGAGGCAGGGAATGAGGAAAAGCAAACACAAAGTGGTGGGTTACTGAGCCAGTGCAACCTCACAAAAATACGCTACTGGTTGTTTGGTTATGTAGAACATTTTCCAGAGGGCCAGTGTGAAATACTACACTTTGGAATAGTCCATAGAGGACACTTCCACTTAGGCAAATAAAAATAGAAGGGTAGGCCAGGTGTGGTGACTCATGCCTATAATTCCAGCACTTTGGAAGGCCGAGGAGGGAGGATCACTTGAGGACAAGAGTTGGAGACCAGTTTGGCCAACATAGTGAAACCCCATCTCTACTAAAATACAAAACTTAGCTGGGCATGGTGGTGCATGCCTATAACCCCAGCTACTCAGGAGGCTGAGGCAGAAGAACCACTTGAATCTGGGAGGCAGAAGTTGCAGTGAGCCGAGATCGAGCCATTGCACTCCAGCCTGGGCAAAAGAGCGAGACTCTGTTTCAACAACAGAGAGGCAAATCTCATCACTCATAAGCAATATGTTTTTCCTTTCCTACCCTTGAACTCTGACCATCTAATGTTACTGTTAGATGGCAAAATAAACTGAGGCTCTATTGCAAATATGCTGTGAATATAATTCAACTCTCAGGCTGCCTGTGCATCTTTAGGGGAGGAAGGGAAGCAAACTTATCTGCTGATAATTATATTCTCTCATTGGTCAAAGTTTACCTTGAGGTATAACTCCTCTAACCCTCCAGACTGAGCTGTCAGACTGGCCCAGGGCAGCATCTGGAGAAGCCAGATCTCTTGCACTAATGATTGGCACTTTATCTGGACCCAGAAATAATGGGAGGAGCCAGTACCTTGGTGCCACCCCCTCAGGATGAACCAGGGCACCAGAGCAGCTGCTCCCAAGGCAGCAGGGATGACCACAGCCATGCTCAGAGCCCAGCCCTTGACTCGGGAGGCCGACACAGTGGCAGTGTTAGGAGAGCAGATGGTGGTGGTGGTGGTGGGGATGTCCATTAAATGAGTGGCTGAGACTCAGGGACAGGTGGGGCTGTGCAAATATGGGGAGGTGCGTGAACTGCCTTTCATGTGCTTGAGGTAGACCGCATGCAAGAGAGGCAGGATACGTTCCTGATTTTCTCTTTTAAACAACTTTTCAGAATAGAGTTGACTCCATAGATCCTCTAAGAGTGACAATGAAGGTTTTAAATTTTGTTTTGTTTTGGATTTTTTAAAAACTTAATGATTTATTTCAATCCACTGGAATGTATAATTCACATAAATGAAATACACTTTTATAAATGTCCAATTTGTCCCTTTGGCAAGTGGTAGCCACTACAAGTTGTTTCCTGACTCCTACCAACATGACCCCAGAAATCTTTGAGAGCTTCCTGGCTTTGTGGCATGACGAGGCATCTTGTACATTTCCTGCCTCAGACCTGGCATCAGCCGTTTTTGTGAGGAGCCCTGGTTCATTCCGCTGGAGAATGGTATTCAGAGCCACAATCTGGCCATGAATGGTAAAGTGGCAGAACACTGCAGGGAGATCCAAGTCTCAGATTTGGTAAATAAAAGGTTTCAAAAATAGAAAAATGAAGTTATCAACAGGAGAACTGAATTTTGATGAATTCATGAGGAAAACGTGTGTGCAAAATCAATCTGTCTCAGACAAGGGAATGTCCCTTTGGAATGGCGAAGTGTTTTGTGAATACAAAGAAAGGGTACATGGAGTGGGCCTGGGATGAGGAGGCGATGTATCTGGAGATGTACATAGTGGCCAAACAGAGTCTGGGTTATATGCTGTGCCGACCCATTTGAGTTGTTTAGATCATTAAACATGATTACAATCATGTGGGAAGTATCATCTGGAAACAGTTTGGTTATTTTCTTTCTGTCTGTCCTCCCCTCCCCTCTTCATTTGAGACAGTCTCGCTCTGTCACCCAGGCTGGACTGCAGTGGCACAGTGTTGGCTCACTGCAACCTCCATCTCTCAGGTTCAACCAACTCTCAAGCCTCAGCCTCCCAAGCAGCAGGATTAGCAGGCACACATCACCACACTCAGCTAATTTTTGTATTTTTAGTAGATACGGGGTTTCACCATGTTGTTCAGGCTGATCTCAACTTCTGACCTCAAGTGATCCACCTGCCTTAGGCTCCCAAAGTGCTGGGATTACAGGTGTGAGCCACTGCGCCCGGCCCTGTCATTTTCTTTATAGATAAGATGTTGACTTTAAAACAGTTTTGTAGTTTAGTTGGGTAGGGCAAAGACTGGAGTGTCCTGAATAGGCCAGTGGCCACCAGGGAAGGCCGGGTATCAGTTGGATGCAAGCACAGTGCAGTCAGAAGAGGGTCCTGAGTTCTCAGACCTGCAGCTCTAACTCCATCTACTGCAATTTCTCTCCTGATTTCTAGTCTTAATTTCCATCAGTGACCATTCATTATGGATTCTCTTCCTCTTTCCCAGTTCCTGACTTGGCTGGTGGTTTCTGGGTGGCTGTGTCTTCTAGGACAGGGATCCCTAATTAGTAGTGGGAAATATCTTTGGGTCCTAAACTCATACCTGGTAGATCTTCAAGCTGATTAGAGTTCAGGCATGAGGAAGCTTTTAAGATTGAACTGCTTTGAGATCGGAACTTCCATGGCAAGTTTAAAATCTGTTTTGATAAATGAGACCCTGTGAACAGTGTCACACTATGTGTATCAGATACGTCTCAGCATCAGTAACAAAGACACTCCAAAACACCATGACTTTAGTAATAAATAATAAGATCGATCTCTCTGTTTCTCTCACACCCACACATGCAGACATGGTTTTAAAGTGAGTGCTGCAGGTTCATGGGACAGCTTTGCTCACATGAGGACCCAGGTTGTTTGTTCTAGGTCTTGGCTCTGCCAATCCTTGGCCAGGGTGCCTCAAACTTCATGTGCTTTATTCCCCTAGAAATCTTATTAAAATGCCAATTCTATTTTTGTAGGTCTCTTACTGGACTTGAGATTCTGCATTTCTAATAGTTCCCAGATGATGCAATGCCCCTGTTCTCTGACCACACTGGAGTAGCGAGACCCTAGAATGTCACCATTTGTCAAAGCTGTCACTGCCACATTCAGGTTCTAATCAGCAGGGAAGGAGAAAAGGCCAGGTGGGGGAGGCCCCCTTGATGTCTTCAATCCCAGACCTGGTGATGGTACATATCACTTCCGCTCACATTATTTGGGTGAAAACCTAGTTATGTGGTTACACCTAACTGCAAGGACATCTGGGAAATGTAATCTTGCCTGACAACCACATACAAAGCTACAGTTCTATTACTTTCACAGAGCAGGGAACAGATGTTGGCAGACAAATCACAGTCCCTGCCACATTACACTATCTAAAGTCCCCTCACACACCTCCCAGAGACTCCTGGTGGCCACCCAATCAGGTGAGGTGTCCTCAGAAGTGTGCAAGAGGCTTTCCAGACCTGAACATCACAGAATTCTTCCCTTCAGCATGCACTTGAAAAGTTCTGCTCCCAGAATTTCCTGAGTATAGAGGTTTATTTCTTTATTTAGGGGAGAATGTACAAGTCGACTTTCTCTTTCCAATTTCATGACTTTGGAAGTGAACGAGATGACCAGATTATGCCTCCTTAAAATTGACTTGTTTAATTCTTCCTGTTTTGGTGAAAATAAATTGATGCTTCAAACCCAGTCTCACAGTATTGCAGCAGACAGTCTTGCTGGGCTGAATCACCGCACTGCAGGTTTTCCTATCTGATGAGTGGGTGAGATAGGAGAATAAGTGGGTCCAAGCAGTTGACAAGATGCATGGGCAGCCTGAGAGTACAGTTATCAGCACAGTACATTTATGATGAAACTGCAGTTTATCCTGCAGACAAATGACAACATTAGATCATTAGATAGTCAAAGAGCTCAAAGAGAGTGAAGGAAAAACTTATTGTTTGTGAGTGATGAGATTTCCCCTTCATTTTTATTTACCTGATTCAAAGTGTCCAGCTTCTTTGCAGATGGAAATTTTCTTTTCCTAATATTCTTCTTGATACGCAAGCAAATGAAATAGAATTAACTAAAAGCGGAGTGATATAATCTGCTTTAGCCGAAAGGCTAGAGGGGCAAGGAATAATCAAGTAAGCGCTCCAAGGCTGCTTTGTATTTCCTTAATAAAAGAAAGAGAAGGGAGGGATACTGGGCTGTTCTCTGACACACAAACAAATTAAATATGCATATTGTCCCCTCAAAATACAGGCCTAGGGAACAATGAGTTCTTAGTTGGATTTTCTTCCCAGCATGGCATTTTTATGTGAACTTTCACTGAAATGAACAATTTCAATGTAAGAAAAAAATCCTGAAATATAACTTGAAATCAAATAAGGCTACCATGTCCTTCCATTAACCCCAGCAGTTGCTTCCAATTATCGTGACCGGATTTTCTCATTTGTGCTTTTTAGAGAAACAATATTTGTATTTCAGGAGGAAAGCTGAGAATTGAATCATTTCATCTAGATGCTCCAGACAGTATCAGCAGTGTCAAAAAGTAGGAGGAGCTCTCCCTGGACTCTGAGTTAAAAGATGTAGATTTAAATCCCTAATTTTTAAAAATTGTACTTTAGGTTCTGGGGTACATGTGCAGATCATGCAAGATTGTTGCATAGGTACACACATGGCAATGTGGTTTGTTGCCACTATCCCCCCATCACCTATATCTGACATTTCTCCCCATGTTATCCCTCCCCAACCTCCCCATCCCCCTGCTGTACCTCCCCTGGCCCCCGCAACAGACCCCAGTGCCTGATGCTCCCCTCCCTGTGTCCTTGTGTTCTTATTGTTCAACACCCACCTATGAGTGAGAACATGCAGTGTTTGATTTTCTGTTCTTGTGTCAGTTTGCTGAGAATGATGATTTCCAGATTCATCCATGTCCCTACAATGGACACAAACTCATCCTTTTTTATGGCTGCATAGTATTCACGGTGTATATGTGCCACATTTTCCTTGTCTAGTCTGTCATTGATGGGCATTTGGGTTGGTTCCAGGTCTTTGCTATTGTAAACAGTGCCGCTATGAACATACGTGTGCATGTGTCTTTATAATAGAATGATTTATAATACTTTGGATATATACCCAGTAATGGGATTGCTGGGTCAAATGGAATTTCTATTTCTAGGTCCTTGAGGAATAACTACACTGTCTTCCACAATGGTTGAACTAATTTACACTCTCACCAACAGTGTAAAAGTGTTCCTATTTCTCTACTTCCTCTCTAGCATCTGTTGTCTCCTGATTTTTAATGATCACCATTTTAACTGGCATGAGGTGGTATCTCAATGTGGTCTTTACTTCATTTCTCTAATAACCAGTGATGATGAACATTTTTTCTTATATTTGTTGGCCTCATGTATGTCTTCTTTTTAAAAGTGTCTGTTCATATCCTTCGCTCACTTTTGGATGGGTTTGTTTGTTTGTTTTCTTGCAAATCTGTTTTAGTTCTTTGTAGATTCTGGATATTAACCCTTTGTCAGATGGGTAGATTGCAAAAATTTTTTCCCATTCTGTTGGTTGCAGGTTCACTCTAATGATTGCTTCTTTTGCTGTACAGAAGCTCTGGAGTTTAATTAGGTCCCATTTGTTTATTTTGGTTTTTGTTGCCAATGCTTTTGGTGTTTCAATCATGAAATCCTTGCCTATGCCTATGTCCTGAATGGTTTTGCCTTGATTTTCTTCCAGGTGTTTATAGGCTGTTAGGTCTTATGTTTAAGTCTTTAATCCATCTGGAGTTAATTTTAGTTTAAGGTGTCAGGAAGGGGTCTAGTTTTGGTTTCTGCCCATGGCTAGCCAGTTTCTCAACACCATTTATTAAACAGGGAATCCTTTTCCCATTGCTTGTTTTTGTACAGTTTGTCAAAGATCAGATGATTGTAGATGTGTGGCATTGCCTCTGAGGCCTCTGTTCTGTTCCATTGATCTATATCTCTGTTTTGGCACCAGTACCATGCTGTTTTAATTACTGTAGGCTTGTAGTATAATTTGAAGTCAGGTAGTGTGATGCCTCCAGCTTTGTTCTTTTTGCTTAGGATTGTTTTGGCTATGTAGGCTCACTTTTGGTTCCATATGAAGTTTAAAGTATTTTTTTCCACTTCTGTGAAGAAGCTCATTGGTAGCTTGATGGGGATAGTGTTGAATCTATAAATTACTTTGGGCACTATAGCCATTTTCACAATATTGATTCTTCTTAACCATGAGCATGGAATATTTCTCCATCTGTGTCCTCTTATTTCCTTGAGCAATAGTTTGTAGTTTTCCCTGAAGAGGTCCTTTACATCCTTTGTTAGTTGTATTCCTAGATATTTTATTCTTTTTGTAGCAATTGTGAATGGGAGTTCACTCTCGATTTGGCTGTCTGTTATTGGTGTATAGGAATGCTTATGATTTCTGCACATTGATTTTGTATCCTGAGACTTTGCTTATCAGTTTAAGGAGATTTTGGGCAGAGATAATAGGGTCTTCTAAATTATACAATCATGTCATCTGCAAATAGAGACAATTTGACTTCCTCTTTTCCTAGTTGAATACCCTTTATTTTTTGTTCTTGCCTAATTGCTTTGCCTGGAACTTCCAATACTATATTGAATAGGAGTGGTGAGAGACAGCATGCTTTTCTAGTGCCAGATTTCAAAGTGAATGCTTCCGGTTTTTGCCCATTCAGTATGATATTGGCTGTAGGTTTGTCATAAATAGCTTTTATTATTTTGAGATATATTCCTTCAATACCTAGTTTATTGAGAGTGTTTAGCATAAAGGACTGTTGAATTTTGTCAAAGGCTTTCTCTGCATCTATTGAGATAATCATGTGTTTTTTGTCTTTGGTTATGTTTATGTGGTGGATTACATTTATAGACTTGCATATGTTGAACCAGCCTTGCATCCCCAGGATGAAGCCTACTTGATCGTAATGGATAAGCTTTTTGATGTGCTGTTGCAATTGGTTTGACAGTATTTTATTGAAGATTTTTGCATCTATGTTCCTCATGGATACTGGCCTGAAGTTTTTTGTTGTTGTTGTTGAGTCTCTGCCAAGTTTTGATATCAGGATGATGTTGGTCTCATAAAATGATTTGGGAAGCATTCCCTCTTTTTGAATTGTTTGGAATAGTTTCAGAAGGAATGGTACCAGCTCCTCTTTGTATGTCTGGTGGAATTCGGCTGTGAACCCATCTGGACCTGGACTGTTTTTGGATGGTAGGCTATTAATTGCTGCCTCAACTTCAGGCCTTGTTATTGGTCTATTCAAGGTTTCAACTTCTTCCTGGTTTAGGCTTGGGAGGGTGCAAGTGTCTAGGAATTTATCCATTTCTTCTAGGTTTACTGGTTTAGGTGCATAGAGTTGTTTGTAGTAATATCTGATGATGGTTTGTATTTATGTGGAATTGGTGGTGATGTCCCCTTTATTGTTTTTCATTGCATTTATTTGATTCTTCTGCCTTTTTTTTTTATTAATCTGGATAGCAGTCTGTCTATTTTGTTGATCTTTTCAAAAAACCAGCTCCTGGATTTATTGATTTTTTTTTGAAGGATTTTTTGTGTCTCTATCTCCTTCAGTTCTGCTCTGCTCTTAGTTATTTCTTGTCTTCTGCTAGCTTTTGAGTTTTTTTGATCTTGCTCCTCTAGCTCTTTCAATTTTGATGATAGGGTGCCAATTTTAGATCTTTCCTTGCTTCTCATGTGGGCATTTATTGCTATAAATTTCCCTCTAGACACTACTTTAAATTCGTCCCAAAGATTCTGGTAAGTTATGTCTTCGTTCTCCTTGGTTTCAAAGAACATCTTTATTTTTGTCTTCATTTCATTGTTTATCCAGTTGATGCTCAGAAGCCAGTTGTTCAGTTTCCATGAAGTTGTGTGGTTCTGAGTTAGTTTCTTAATTCTTAGTTCTAATT
This sequence comes from Cheracebus regulus, assembly GCA_963574635.1. NCBI lineage: Eukaryota > Metazoa > Chordata > Mammalia > Primates > Pitheciidae > Cheracebus > Cheracebus regulus. The sequence goes on from CAUYQU010035408.1 coordinate 45,402, forward strand.
TGATTGTCCTGTGGTCTGAAAGACTGTTTGTTATGATTTCTGTTCTTTTGTATTTGTTGAGGAGTGATTTACTTCCAATTATGTGGTCCTTTTTGGAGTAAGTGCTATATGGTGCTGAGAAAAATGTATATTCTGTGGATTTAGGGTAGAGAGTTCTGTAGATGTCTATTAGGTCTGCTTGGTCCAGATCTGCATTCAAGTCCTGGATATCCTTGTTAATTTTCTGTCTCATTGATCTGTCTAATATTGACAGTGGAGTGTTAAAGTCTGCCAATATTGTTGTGTGGGGATCTCAGTCTCTTTGTAGGTCATTAAGAACTTGTTTTATGTATCTGGGTGCTCCTGTATTGGGTGTGTACATATTTAGGATCATTAGCTCTTCTTGTTGCATTGATCCTTTTACCATTATATAATGCCCTTCCTTGTCTCTTTTGATCTTTGTTGGCTTAAAGTCCATTTTATCAGATACTAGGATTGCAACTCCTGCTTATTTTTGTTCTCCATTTGCTTGATAAATCTTCCTCCATCCCTTTATTTTTATTCTATGTGTGTCCTTGCACGTGAGATGGGTTTCCTGAATACAGCACGTGGATGGATCTTGACTTTTTATCCAATTTGCCAGTCTGTGTCTTTTGACTGGGGTAGTTAGCCCATTTACACTTAGAGTTATTGTTGTGTGTGAATTTGATCCTGCCATTTTGATGCTAGCTGGATGTTTTACCCATTAGTTGACACATTTTCTTCATTCTGTTGATGGTTATTACCATTTGGGACATTTTTGCAGTGGCTGGTACTGGTTGTTCCTTTCCTTGTTTAGTGCTTCTTTCAGGAGCTCTTGTAAGTCAGGCCTGGTGGTGACAAAATCTCTCAGCAGTTGATTGTCCATAAAGGATTTTATTTCTCCTTCACTTATGAAGCTTAGTTTGGCTGGATATGAAATTCTAAGTTGAAAGTTCTTTTCTTTAAGGATGTTGAATATTGGCCCCCACTCTCTTCTGGCTTGTAGGGTTTCTGCCAAGAGATCTGCTGTGAGTCTGATGGGCTTCCCTTTGTGGGTGATCCGACATTTTTCTCTAGCTGCCCTTAGCATTTTTTCCTTCATTTCAACCCTGGTGAATCTGACGATGATGTGCCTTGGGGTTGCTCTTCTTGAGGAATATCTTTGTGGTGTTCTCTGTATTTCCTGTACTTGAATGGTGGCTGGCTTGCTAGACTGGGGACGTTCTCCTGGATAATATCCTGAAGAGTGTTTTCCAGCTTGGATTCATTCTCTCCGTCATGTTCAGGTACACTGATCAAGCGTAGATTAGGTCTTTTCACATAATCCCATATTTCTTGGAGGCTTTGTTCATTTCTTTTCACTCTTTTTTCCTAATCTTGCCTTCTTGTTTAATTTCATTGAGTTGATCTTCAATCTCTAATATCCTTTCTTCTGCTTGGTCGATTCGGCTATGGAAACTTGTGTATGCTTCACAAAGTTCTCGTGCTGTGTTTTTCAGCTCCATCAAGTCATTTATATTGTCCTCTACGCTGTTTATTCTAGTTAGCATTTCATCTAAAATTTTTGAAGGTTCTTAGTTTCTTTCCATTGGATTAGCACATGTTCTTTTAGCTCTGAGAAGTTTGTTATTACCCACCTTCTGAAGCCTGTTTCCATCAATTCATCAGATTCATTCTCCATCCAGCTTTGTTCCCTAGCTGGTGAGGAGTTGTGATCCTTTGAAGGAGGAGAGGTGTTCTGGTTTTTGGTGTTTTCATCATTTTTGCGCGGGTTTCTTCCCATCTTAGTAGCTTTATCTACCTGTGGTCTTTGTAGTTGGTGACTTTTGGATGGGGTCTCTGAGTGGACATCCTTTTTGTTGATGTTAAAGCTATTTCTTTCTTAGTTTTCCTTTTAATAGTCAGGACCCTCTGCTGCAGGATTGCTGGATGTCCGCTCCAGATTCTGCTTGCCTGGAGATCCGCTCCAAACCCATGGGGGCTGCAGGACAGTAAAAGTTGCTGCCGGTTTCATCTTCTGTTGTCTTTGTCCCAGACAGGTACCCACCAGATGTCGGCCTGAGCTGTCCTTTATGACATGTCTCTTTGGATATATAGGTGTTGGGGAACTGCTTAAGGAGACAGTCTGTCCCTTATAGGAGCTCAAGTGTGGTGCTGTGAGCTTCATTGTTCTGTGCAGAGCTGCTGGGCAGGTATGTTTAAGTCTGCTGCAGCGGAACTCACAACCACCTCTTTTCCCAGGTGCTCTGTCTTAGGAAGGTTGGGCTTTATTGATAAGTTTCTGATGTGCTGCTGCCTTTTTTCATAGATGCCCTTCCTCCTATGGAGATAGTCTAGTCACAGTCTGCCAGCAGAGGTGTTACTAAGCTGCTGCAGGCTGTGCCCAGCTGCTGTGTGAACTTCCTTGAGGCAGTTAGAACTGCCTTGGTATTGGCAGACTGCCTTGGTAATGGCGGACACCCTTACCCCACCAGACTGAACTGTCCTGGGTCCAGCTGTGCTTGCTGCAAAACTCTTAATCCAGAGCGTTTCAGATTGCTTGTTTCATGGGGGTGGTACCTGCCATGCCGGATCACCTGGCTTCCTGTCTCAGCCCCCTCCCTTTCAGTTGAATGGGCAGCTCTGTCTCCCAGGCATTCCAGGTGCCAGTTGAAACAGCCACCCAGGTTTGTGTAAGTTTCTGTGCGCCAACCTGCAGCACTGGCTGAAGCAACCATGCTGGTAACTCATGGTGCTTTTCAGCCTGGGAGTCTCCTGATCTATGGGCAGTGAAAACTTGTTTGGAAATGCAGTGGTCACTTACCCTCTGTATTGTTCTTTCTGGGAACTACACTCCAGAGCTGTTCCTATTTGGCCATGTTGGATTCTCCCCCTACTTTTTTTTTTTTTTTTTTTTTTTTTTGAGACTGAGTCTTGCTCTGTTGCTCAGTCTGGAGTGCAATGGTGTGATCTTGGCTTATTGCAACCTCTGCCTCCTGGGTGTAAGCAATTCTCCTGCCTCAGCCTCCTGAGTAGCTGGGACTACATGCATGTGTCACCATGTTCAGCTAATTTTTGTAATTTTGGTAGAAATGGGGTTTCATCATGTTGGCCAGGCTGATCTTGAACTCCTGACCTCATGATCTACCCACCTCAGCCTCCCAAAGTCCTGGGATTAAAGGCATTAACCACCACACCTTGACTAAATCCCTACTGTTGGCTGAGCACAGTGGCTCATGCCTGTAATCCCAGCACTTTGGGAGGCCGAGACAGGTGGATCACTTGAATCAGGAGTTCGAGACCAGCCTGGCCAACAAGGTGAAACCCTGTCTCTACTAAAATACACAAATTAGCCGGGCGTGGTGTGCACCTGTAGTCCCAGCTACTTGGGAGACTGAGGCAGAAAAATCACTTGTTCTTGGGAGGCGAGGATTGCAGTGAGCCAAGATTGCACCACTGCACTCTAGCCTGGGTGACAGAGACTTCATCCACCAAACCCCCCACCCAAAAAAGAATCCCTGCTATCTAGTTTTTGCATAATCATGATGAGGACAAAGATTATGGTGATGGTAACAATAGCCAGCATCCGTGGAGCTTACTGCAAACGTTCACATGCTTTCCATGTTAACTCAGGTAATCCTCATAAAAATTCCATTTTATAGTTGAGGGAAAAATGAGGCACAAAGATGCTAAGTACTTCTCCCAAGGTTATATAGCTAATGTATGTACACTGTTGGCTAAGATACTATATGGCTAAGATAGGCCATTCTTGCTTTGCTATCAAGAAATACCTAAGACTAGATAATTCATAGGGAGGTTTAATTGGCTATGGTTACACTCTGCTGGCATCAGCTTCTGGAGTGGCCTCAGGAAACTTACAGTCATTGCAAAAGACAAAATGGGAGCAGGTATGTCACATGGCCAGAGCAGGAGCAAGAAAGCCTGGGAGAGGTGCTGCATACGTTTAACTGGCTAGATCTCACAAGAACTCGCTGTTGTGAGGACAGTACCAAACAGGAGGGTACTAAAATATTCATGAGAAATCCACCCCCAGGATCCAGTCACCTCCCATCAGGCCCCAACTCCAACACTAGGAATTACATTTCAGCGTGAGTTTTGGGTAGAGCACACATCCAAACTATATCAGATAAGTTTCTTCTTTCTGGGGACATAGCCAACATTTCTCCGTCCTTTTGCAGTAAGGAGTGGTCAGGGTACTGAGTGCCACCCATGAATGTAAGAGAGAAGTGCCATTTCTCGACCAAAGCATCTAAGAAGCAGGAGTATCCTCCCTGCTCTTTCACCTGCTGCCAGCTGGATGCAGAGCCACAGGTAGAAGGAGAGCCTGCGTTCCTTGAATCTCTCTCACCATCGAGGAGCCCTCAGACTATCTCATAGATGAAAAGCAAACTTCTGTCTGGATCATGACATCTTTGAGGGGCATCTTATTACCATAGTATAGCCTGCTATGGCTAACACCCCAGGGAGTGATGGAATCTTGATTTGAAACCAGGCAGTCTGGCTGCAAAGTCCACCTTGATTAAACTACTTCTTCAGTTGAAAAACAGGAATGATTATTTCCAGGCTTCTAACTGGTGCTCCTAAAGTCTTCAGAAGGCTGAATTCTGTGTAGTTCTGACTAATCTGGCACAGAGTAAAAAGCACCCTAGGCAACGTGTTCTGCCATGATTTGGGTTAATTTTCTACCCTGGGTCAGAATTTTTTCACAGATAGGGCCAGCATCTTTTCCCTCTGGGTACCTTAGTCATCAGCTGGGGCTTTCCAGGTTCCCTGAGGCTCTTTCTGCCACTCTCTGTCCAGATAAAATGTCTTCTGGTCCAGGCCAGGCCTGGCCCTTCCCTCTGTAACATGAGCCACTAATTTTTCCTCTGGGGGTTTGCCCTATGACAGCATCAGCTCTCCCAACTCTAGGCCCTCCCATGCTAGCTTTCTTCTATTTCCCACCTGTCTACTGCTGAGATCCCGTGGTGGTTTCAGCCAACCTGCTTCGACATTCCACCCTTATAGCATCTGCCCCACCTACCTTAAAGGAATGTTGTGAGGATGAATTTAGGTATCTAAAAGTGTTTTGAAAATGTAAAATGTACAATTTAATATTATTAACATGTTTAATTTTCATGTGAAAGGGGGAATTTTATTTTTTAAAATTTTACTTTAAGTTCTGGGATATATGTGCAGAATGTGCAGGTTTGTTACATAGGTATACACGTGACATGGTGGTTTGCTGTACCTATCAATAACATATCATCTAGGTTTTAAGCCCCAAATTTATTAAGTATTTGCCCTAATGCTCTCCCTCCCCTTGCCCCCAAACCCTGACAGTCCCCAGTGTGTGGTGTTCCCCTCCCTGTGTCCATTGTTCAACTCCCACTAATGAGTCAGAACATGTAGTGTTTGGTTTTCTGTTCCTGTGTTAGTTTGCTGAGGTTGATGGCTTCCAGCTTCATCCATGTCCCTGTAAAAGACATGCTCTCTGTCTTTTTTATGGCTCCATAGTATTCGATGGTATATATGTGCTACATTTTCTTTATCCAGTCTATCATTGATGGGCATTTAAGTTGGTTCCAAGTCTTTGCTATTGTAAATAGTACTGCAATAAACATACATGTGCATGTGTCTTTATGGTAGAATGATTTATAATCCTTTGGGTATACACCCAGTAATGGGATAGCTGAGTCAAATGGTATTTCTGGTTCTAGATCCTTGAGAAATCTCCACACTGCCTTCCACAATGGTTGAACTAATTTACATTCCCACTAACAGTATAAAAACATTCCTGTTTCTCCACATGCTCTCCAGTATCTGTTGTTTCCTGACTTTTTAATAATCACCATTCTAACTGGTGTGATATGGTATCTCATTGTGGTTTTCATTTGCATTTCTCTAATGCCCCATGATAATGAGCTTTTTTCATGTTTGTTGCCTGCATAAATGTCTTCTTATGAGAAGTGTCTGTTCATATCCTTTACTCACTTCTTGATGGTTTTTTTTTTCTTGTTATTTTTTAAAGTTCCTTGTAGATTCTGGATATTAGGCCTTCATCAGATGGATAGATTGCAAAAATTTTCTCCCATTCTGTAGGTTGCCTGTTTACTCTAATGACACTTTCTTTTGCAGTGCAGAAGCTCTTTAATTAGATCTCATTTGTCAATTTTGGCTTTTGTTGCCATTGCTTTTGGTGTTTTATTCATGAAGTCTTTACCCTTGCCTATGTCCTGAATGGTATTGCTTAGGTTTTCTTCTAGGGTTTTTATGGTTTTGGGTTTTAAGTCTTTAATCTATCTTGAGTTCATTTTTGTATAAGGTGTAAGGAAGGGATCCATATTCTGTTTTCTGCATATGGCTAGCCAGTTTTCCCAGTACCATTTATTAAATAGGGAATCCTATCCCCATGGCTTGTTTTTGTCAGGTTTGTCAAAGATCAGATGGTTGTAGATGTGTGGTATTATTTCTGAGGCCTCTGTTCTGCTCCACTGGTCTATGTATGTGTTTTGGTACCAGTACCATGCTGTTTTGATTTCTGTAGCCTTGTAGTATAGTTTGAAGTCAGGTAGCATGATGCCTCCTGCTTTGTTCTTTTTTCTTAGGTTTGTCTTGGCTATGTGGGCTCTTTTTGGGTTCCATATGAAATTTAAAGTAGTTTTTCCTAATTCTGTGAATAAAGTCAATGGTTGCTTGATGGGAATAGCATTGAATCTATAAATTACTTTGGGCCATATGGCCATTTTTATGATACTGATTCTTCCTATCCATGAGCATAGAATGTTTGTCTGTTTTTTTGTGTGTCCTTTCTTATTTCTTTGAGCAGTGATTTTTAGTTCTCCTTGAAGAGTTCCTTCATGTCCCTTGTAAGTTGTATTCCTAGGTATTTTGTTCTCTTTGTAGCAATTGTGAATGGGAGTTCATTCATGATTTTGCTCTCCACTTGTTTATTATTGGTGTATAGGAATGCTTGTGATTTTTGAACATCGATTTTTTTATCCTGAGACTTTGCTCAAGTTGCTTATCAGCTTAAGGAGTTTTTGGGCTGAGACAATGGAGTTTTCTAAATATACAATCATGTTATCTGCAAACAGAGAAAATTTGATTTCCTCTCTTCCCATCTGAATACGCTTTATTTCTTTCTCTTGCCTGATTGCTCTGGCTGGAATTCCAATACTATATTGAATAGGACTATTGAGAAATGGCATACTTGTCATGTGCTGATTTTCAAAGGTAATGCTTCCAACTTTGGCCCATTCTGTATGATATTGGCTGTGGTTTTGTCATAAAAATTCCTATTATTTTGAGATATGTTCAACCAATACCTAGTTTATTGAGGGTTTTTAACCTAAAGGGATGTTGAATTTTGTTGAAGGTCTTTCCTGCATCTATTGAGATAATCATGTGGTTTTTGTAGTTGGTTCTGTTTATGTGATGGATTACATTTATTGATTTTCATATGTTGAACCAGCCTTGCATCCCAGGGATGAAGCCAACTTAATTGTAGTGGATAAGCTTTTCGATGTGCTGATGGCTTCAGTTTGTCAGTATTTTCTTGAGGATTTTTGCATTGATGTTAATCAGGGATATTGGCCTGAAATTTTCTTTTTTTGTTGTGTCTCTGCCAGGTTTTGGTATCAGGATGACACTGGCCTCATAAAATGAGTTAGTGAGGGAATCCCTCTTTTTCTATTGTTCAGAATAGTTTCAGAAGGAATGGTATCAGCTTCTCTTTGTACCTCTTGTAGAATTCAGCTGTGAACTTGTCTAATCCTTGGCTTTTTCGGTTGGTAGGCTATTAATTACTGCCTCAATTTCAGAACTTGTTTTTTTCAGAGAACTTCTTTATTTCTGTCTTAATTTTGTTATTTACTCAGCAGTCATTCAGGAGCAGGTTGTTCAATTTCCATGTAGTTGTGCAGTTTTGAGTGAGTTTCTTAATCCTGAGTTCTAATTTGATTGTAGTGTGGTCTGAGAGACTGTTTGTTATGATTTCCACTCTTTTGCATTTGCTGAGGAGTGTTTTACTTTCAATTATGTGGTCGATTTTAGAATAAGTGTGATGTGTTGCTGAGAAGAATGTATATTCTATTGATTTTGGGTGAAGAGTTCTGTAGATGTCCATTAGGTCTGCTTGACCCAGAGCTGATTTCAAGTCCTGAATATCCTTGTTAATTTTCTGTCACGTTGATCTGTCCAATGTTGACAGTGGGGTGTTAAAGTCTCCCACTATTGTGTGGCAGTCGAAGTCTTTTTGTAAGTCTCTAAGAACTCACTTTATTTATCTGGGTGCTCCTGTATTGGGGGCATATAAATTTAGGATAGTTAGCTCTCCTTGTTGCATTGATCCCTTTACCATTGTATAATGCCCCTCTTTGTCTATCTTTGTTGGTTTAAAGTCTATTTTATCAGAGACTAGGATTGCAACCCCTACATTTATTTTGCCTTCCATTTGTTTGGTAAATATTCCTCCATCCCTTTATTTTGAGCCTATTGTGTATCTTTGCACTTGAGATGGGTTTCCTGAATATAGCACATTGATGAGTCTTTATCCAGTTTGCCAATCTATGTCTTTTAACTGGGGCATTTAGTCCATTTACATTTAAGGTTAATATTGTTATATGTGAATTTGGTCCTGTCATCATGCTAGTTGCTTATTTTGAACATTTGTAGTTTCTTCATAGTGTCATTGGTCTTTATGTTCACCAATGACACTATGAAGTACAGGTTTTTCCTTTTTATTTAGTGCTTCCTTCAGGAGCTCTTTCTTCAGGCCTGGTGGTGATAAAATCCCTCAGCTTTTGATTGTCTGTAAAGGATTTTATTTCTCCTTCATTTCTGAAGCTTAGTTTGGGTGGGTATGAAATTCTGGGTTGAAAATTCTTTTAAGAATGTTGAATATTGGCCCTCACTCTCTTCTGGGTTGTCGAGTTTCTGCAGAGAGATCCGCTGTTAGTCTGATGGGCTTCCCTTTGTTGGGAACCTGACCTTTTTCTCTGGCTGCTCTTAACATATTTTCCTTCATTTCAACCTTGGCGAATCTGACGATTACGTGTCTTGGTGTTGCTCTTCTTGAGGAGTATCTTATTGGTGGTCTCTGTATTTCCTGAATTTGAATGTTGGCCTGTCTTGCTAGGTTAGGGAAGTTCTCTTGATTAATATTCTGAAGTGTGTTTTCCAACTTGGTTCCATTCTCCCTGTCACTTTCAGGTACACCAATTAGTCATAGGTTTGGTCTTTTCACATAGTTGCATATTTCTTGGAGGCTTTATTCATTCCTTTTCATTATTTTTTCTCTAATCTTGCCTTCATGCCTTATTTCAGTAAGGTGATCTTCAATCACTATTATCCTTTCTTCCACTTAATCATTTTGGCTATTGATACTTACCTATGCTTCATAAAGTTCATATGCTGCATTATTCAGCTCCATCAGGTCATTTATTTCCTCTCTAAACTGGTTATTCTAGTTAGCAGTTCCTGTAACCTTTTATCAAGGTTCTTAGCTTCCTTGCATTGGGTTAGAACATACTCCTTTAGTTCAAATGAGTTTGTCATTACCCACCTTCTGAAGCCTACTTCTGTCAATTCATCAGTCTCATTCTCCATCCTGTTTTGTGCCCTTGCTGGAGAGGAGCTGTGATCATTTGGAGGAGAAGAGGCATTCTGGTTTTTAGAATTTTCAGCATTTTTGCACTGTTTTTTCCTCATCTTCATGGATTTATCTACCTTTGATCTTTGAGGCTGATGACATTTGAATGCAGTTATTTTTTTTTTATGTTGATGTTGTTGCTTTCTGTTTGTTAGCTTTTATTCTAACAGTCAGGCCCCTCTTCTGCAGGTCTGCTGCAGTTTTCTGGAGGTCCACTCCAGACCCTGTTTGCCTGGGTATCACCAGTGAAGGCTGTAGAACAGCAAAGATTGCTGTCTGCACCTTCCTCTAGAAGCTTTGTCCCAGAGGGGCACTGGTCTGATACCAGCCAGAGCGCTCCTGTATGAGGTATCTGTAGACCCCTGTTGGGATGTCTCTCCCAGTCAGGAGGCACAGGGGTCAGGGACTCACTTGAGGAGGCAGTCTGTCCCTTAGCAGAGCTGGCATGCTGTGCTGGGAGAATCACCCTTGTCAGTATCAGCTACTCTCTTCAGAGCCAGCAGGCAGGATAGATTAAATCCACTGAAGCTGGGCCCACAGCTGCCCCTTCCCCCAGGTGCTCTGTCCCAGGGAGATAAGAGTTTTATCTGTAAGCTCATGACTGGGCCTGGCTGCCTTTCCTTCATAGAGGAAATCTAGAGAAGCAGTCTGGTCACAGCCACTTTGCTGTGCTCTGGTGAATTCCACCCAGTACAAACCTCCCAGCCTCCTTAGCACTTTCAGGGGAAAAACCACCTACTAAAGCCTCAGTAATGGCAGATGCCCTTCCTGCAACCAGGCATGATCATCCCAGGTCAACTTCAGACTGATGTGCTAGCAGTGATAATTTCAAGCCGGTGGTTCTTAGCTTACTGGGCTCCATGGGAGTGGGACCTACTAAGTGAGACCACTTGGCTTACTGGCTTCAGCCCCCTTTACAGGAGAGTGAATGGTTCTGTCTCACTGGTGTTCCAGGTGCCACTTGGATACAAACAAAAACTCCTGCAGCTAGCTCGGTAGCTTCCCAAACAGCTGTCCAGTTTTGTGCTTGAAACCCAGGGCTCCTGGTGTAGTAGGCACTGGAGGGAATCTCCTGATCTGTGGATTGCAAAAATGGTGGGAAAAGCATAGTACCCAGTCCCTCTAGGCTTCCCTTGGCTGGGGGAGGGAGGTCTCCTGGCTCCTTGCACTTCCTAGGTGAAGTGATTCCCCACCCTGCTTCTGGGGAATTACACCTTCCTCTTTGTGGATTACACCCACTGCCTAAGCAGTCCCAATGAGATGAACAGGGTACCTCAGTGGGAAATGCAGAAGTCACCTGCCTTCTGCATTGGTCTCGCTGGGAGCTGCTGACCAGAACTATTCCTATTCGGTCATCTTGGCTCTCCCCCAGGAATTTTATTTTGTTCAAATATATATAAAAGTTGAGAAAATGACCCAAAGGTGTTTTAAATAACATTTTTTAAAGTTTGATTTTGCTGATAAAATTAATTCAAATATTCTGTGTGGTCTCAGAGATCTTTAGAAAGAACTGGAGTGAGCCCTTCATGGTGGGGTAAATAAAGAAAAAAACAGGGAAGGAGGAAAACATTCATTATACATGTCTTAAAAATGAGCAAATGTGCAAGGAAAAATATATTAAGACAAATCTAAGCTCCAGATTGACTGTAAGAACAAACCAGCAATCCTGAGAGGACTCACAGACCCTCTGAAGGAAAAAGACTGCTCCTGCAGGACCTAGGAGACACCTCAAATACCGTGAGTGCCGCAACTATGGAAGTGAGAAAGGGAGACCCTCCTCTCCCAAACACACACCCCCACTGGAGAAGCCAAAGATCTATTTGTGGGAGAAGTTTCTGACTTTACCTGGAGCTGAGTCCAGTTAGAGAGCCGAGTGAAATACAGGGGTAGAGGAAGCAGCAGAAAGGTCCTGAGAGCTTGATGGGTCCCCAAGCAGCCCAATCCTGCCTGTCACCATAGGGATCTATCAGGAGGGTGGCCAGAGGAGCAGGAGGTAAAACTCCACAGGGAGAAGGACTTCTCTAGCTGATCTTTCTAACAATTTGAATGGGGTAAGAGGCTTCTTAGGGGACTACCCGACTTCACAGGCGGGGGAAGAACTAAAATACCTTTCTTTTATAACTGGGGAGTAGCCTGGGGCAAGTTTTTAAGCCTGTCTCCCCCTCTGCCTGGAAACAGACTGGGGAGGTGGTCATGGTGGGGGTGAGACCAGCCCTTTGGCTTGCATGGGAGCTGGGTGAGGCTTATGACTGTCAGCTTTTCCCCACTGCATGACTCAGCAGAGGCAGCCATAATCCTCCTAGGTACACAACTCCAATGACCTGGGAATCTCACCTCCATCCCCCACAGCAGCCTCAGCAAGACCCATCCAAGAGAGTCTGAGCTCAGACATGCCTAGCCCTGCCCCGATGGTTCTTTCCTACCCACCTTGATAGTGGAAGACAAAGGGTATATAATGTTAGAAGTTCTAGGGCCTCACCAGTGCTGATACCTCTCCACACTACTACAGCTGATGCTTTCTGGAAAGTGCCACCTCCTTGCAGGAGACCAAGCAGCACAAATATAGAGCATTAAATCATCAAAGCTAAGAACACTCATGGAGTCCATTGCACCCCCCACCACCTACACTGGAACAAGTCCTGGTACCCATGGCTGAGAGGCCCACAGATGGTTCACATCACAGGACTCTGGGAAGACAACCACCAGTACCAGACCGGAGCTGGGTAGACTTGCTGAGTGGCTAGACCCAGAAGAGAGACCACAATCACTGAAGTTCAGCTCACAGGAAGCCATATCCGCAGAAAAATGGGGAGAGTACTACATCAAGGGAACACCCTGTGGGACAAAAAAATCTGAACAACAGCCTTCAACCCTGGACCTTCCCTCTGACAGAGCCTACCCAAATGAGAAGGAACCAGAAAACCAACCCTGATAATATGACAAGGCTCATCACCACCCCCCCCCCCCAAAATCACATTAGTTCACTAGCAATGGATCCAAATCAAGAAGAAATCCCTGATTTACCTGAAAATGAATCCAGGAGGTTAGTTATTAAGCTAATCAGGGAGGGACCAGAGCAAGGTGGAGCCTGATGCAAGGAAATCCAAAAACTGATACAACAAGTAAAGGGAGAAATATTCAAGGAAATAGATAGATTAAAAAAAAAATCAAATATTCTGGAAACTTTGGACACACTTTTTGAAATGCAAAATGCTCTGGAAAGTCTCAGCAATAGAATTGAACAAGTGGAAGAAAGAAATTCAGAGCTCCAGCCAGGCATGGTGGCTCATGCCTGTAATCCCAGCAGTTTGGGAGGCTGAGGCAGGCGGCTCAACTGAAGTCAGGAGTTCGAGACCAGCCTGGCCAACATGGTGAAACCCTATCTCTACTAAAAATACAAAAATTAGCTGGGTGTGGTGGCATGTGCCTGTAATCCCAGCTACTCGGGAGGCTAAGGCAGGAGAATCATAGGAGATTGCAGTGAGCTGAGATCGTGCCACTGCACTCCAGCTTGGATGACAGAGCAAGGCTCTGTCTCAAAGGAAAAAAAAAAAAAAGGAATTCAGAGCTTGAAGATAAAGTCTTTGAATTAACCCAATCCAACTGTTGTATTTTTAGCGAGATAAGAAGATCAGCACCAAGACAAAAGAATGACAAATTGCAGGGTCTTTATTGCCAGCGACCACGGAGGACTCATGTCTCTCCAACCCGTGGCCCCGAGTTGAGGGAGAACTGGGCTTTTATGCTAAACAACACTTTTGGGGGGCTGGGGATTTTCCAGGGACGGGGTGGGGACTGGGGATCTTTGCAAGCAGGCAGTTTATACAGAAGCCAAGGTCAGCAGTTAGAGACAGTGAAAACTCCCAATATCAGTAAGCAAGCAGTTTGTTCAGAAGCCAAGGCCAGCAGCTAGAGACAAGGGGGTTTCTTCTCAGGGTCCGTGTGATCCTGAGCGGCGAGTTCTTGAATTCCATTGAAATGAGGCTGGTGTCTGCACCTGGCGTTGGCCTGATTAATCGTAGTGCCTTATCACTAGCCCGTGAGCCTGCACGTAGCCTGTGAGCCTGAGAAGCCATTACATTTTAGCCTGGCTGAAGCCATTTTCCTTGCCACATCACACTAGGATATAAGTTCAAGGAGGGCTAGCATTGTTTTCTTCATTGATGTTTTCAAGTGTTTAGAACAATGTCAGCACATGTGAATCTTCAACAAATATCTATTAAATATTGATTGAATTTTACAATACCCTTGTCTAAGTTTGTGTGCTTTTTTTTTTTATCTCTCATGGAATTTACTGCTGTTCATTTTAATCTGATCTAACCTGGATAAAAATATCAAAGTGAGGAGGCAGAGAATGCTGTTTCAATAGATTTGGACCATGAACTTATTTTACCTTAAAAATATTATGCCAAAGAGGCTGGGTTTAAGACCAGGGAGGACAATGTGCTCCTTCTTTGGACAAAGATGTCACAAGTGTCCCCATCCATTGTGATGACAAGAGTCTGTGCTGTCCTGTAGTGGCGGTGACTGTGCACTGATTGTTCACCTGCTCTCTTCCCTTCAGGCCATGGAGTGAGAGTGGGCAGCCTGTTCCCCAGCTGGGACTCTGAGACAGAGTTGTGCTGGTTGAGCACACAATCTGATGACCTCTATGCTTCCAATTAAGCTCAGTCTCCCAACTCACTGCTCAGATTCACTTGATGATTAATGGAAATGCGTTGTGTTTGTAGATCTGAGCCACATATTTGGTGTTTCCACTGTCATTTGCTGAGTGCAAGTGCAGTATTAAATGGCTCCACTCTGTGCCTCACAGGTGATACCTGGGAATCCAAAGCTTTCTCCTCCTATGCTCCACCCCATTATCCATGGACACAGCGACTGCATGTGGACCTCCTTTGTGAGGCTGAAGGCAGCCTTGCAACAAGATTCTCTGATGCAAGTTTGTAGGCTGCAGACCCAGTGCATCTCTGACACCCAGCGCCAGTGAGGAACGTTGCAGAATGAACTGGTGGTGGCCGATTCAGCAGCCACAGCACTTTCGGTGATTTAATGTAAATACACACAATGACGAAAACAATGCCCTAAAATTGTGCTCAAAGTCTTTGCCACAACCACCTCACTCCCCTTTCCCTTGCCATAATTCTCTCTTTCTAGCTTATGACTTAGGAGGTTCAATCTATTTTCCCTTTGCCAGAGAAATTCAGAGCCCTCTCAAACTTAAATAGCTGTGTAGTTTATCCATGGGCAAGTTGGCTGTGGGAGCCTTGGGAATCGATGGTATTTTAAATATTTTATCTCTGTGTTGAAGATTAGACTCCAACATGTCTGGACAAGTACAGAGAAAGAAATGGCAGGAAGACCTGCTCTGCCTCTGTTAGGTGTGCAGTGGGAAGTCCAGCTCCTCACTCGTGCAGACATCCTCTCACAGGCTCAGTGGTGTTTGTGTGCGTGTGTGTGCGCATGTGTATCTGCACACGTGTGTGCTGAGCTGTCTGTAAAAAGTAAAGCAGTCGTTACAACTGACGAGCTGGACAGAAGCCCTGTGCTTTTCTGGAGAGATGACCATCTGAAACTGAGTGTGGCCGGGTTGGGGGAGGGAGTGCTGGCACCAGCGGCCGCTTTAACAATGCTGCTCACCTTTGCTGATTAATATGCTTGTCAAAATAAAAAGGAAATGGAAATGACCCCACAGCACAGAGAGTGGGATCAGATTGGCCGAACCATCTGACCCCAGATTAATTGCTAGCACTTTCATCTCCTCTCCTGGGCTCTCCTGGGCTCCAGATACAATAGGACAATAATGGAAAAGAAACGCACACAGATCTGTCTATCTTGTTCCTTCTATTCCTAGCTGGGCCCAGAGCCAGTCATGCTTTGCTGGCATTTAGTTCCCCAGGGGGTTGAAGAAGCTCAGGGTTCCTTCCCAGAAAAAGTCTCCAAAGGCCTCAACGGTTTGCAGCAGAGCCCAACTGTAGCTCCACTCAGCTTCATCAGTAAGGGCACCGTAGGACAAAGCAAACAGCTTCCCACCTGAAAACAAGAGTGCCCTATCCGAGGGACTCTAAGAGGTCTGTTTGCTTTACCCAGAAACAAATGCACTTGAGTAAGGAGGCCCGGGAAGGGAAGCGCTTGTCCACAGCCGGGGGGATGGAGGGGCACTCCTGACAGCGGACTGGAAAGAGTTGGACACTTTGGTCTGCACAAATGGATCTTGAATTACACTGGAATTGTAGATGGTACAGAACATGAAAATGGTTATTCCCACAGCCCAGAATGGTGGAACTAGGAATTCTCCCAGGAAGGTTCAAAGGAGCTCTCTATTTATAGTTCAAACAACAGCTTACGTTTTGGGGCAGAAACAAAAAAATGCCATGTTTTCACCAAAAATGCTTTATTTTCACCCTAGATATACAGAAGATGATATTTGCAACTTCCTTGTGGTTGAGGGTAGGGAATCTGACTCTGTTCTGGTCAATAAGATGTGTGTCAGGGAGGCAGCTGATCCTAAAGCCTCCCATGGGGTCTCTGTGCTTTCTCTATTCCATCATTGCCTTGTTTATGGAGGCCCTAAAGGAAGGTGGCGCAACCAGAGAGAAGGACCCTGGTTGAGCAGAGCCACTCCCACCCCTACCCCGCTACTCGGCTGAGCCAAAGTCAGAGCAAACAAGGAACAACCTCCCTAGTGTGTGAAGCCCCCATAACAAAGCACCGGAGGCTGGGTGCCCTAAGACAACAGAAAGGCATTGTCTCACATTCTTGGAGGCTGCCCTGGCCCATGTTCTTTGTCAAGGCTCCAGGGAAGGATCCTTCCATCTTCTTTTTTGCTTCTGCGGTTGCTGGAAATCCTTGGCACACCTTGGCCCATAGAGGCTCCACCCCAGTCACTGCCTCCGTCTGCACGTGGTGCTGTCCTTCTGTCTGCACGTGTCCACATTTTTCCTTTCTTATAAGGACACCAGACATGGCTCAGGGCCCACCTTAAGCCAGCTTGACTCCCTCCATTATATCTGCAAGGACCCTATTTCCAAATAAAGTCACATTCACAGGTACCAGGAATTAGGAGCATCTCTTTTCTTTTTGGGGACACGGTTCAACCCGTCACAACGTCTATGATTTGGAGTTCATTTGTTACAGCAGCTGGTGTTACTGGCTCTGACTAATGCATGTCTGGCATCGGTCCCAACTTGGGCATAACTTTCTCCAGGAAGCCCTTCCTGCTTTCCTGACCTCAAACCTAGATGGGGTGCAGCTTCACAGTGGTTCTCCCCACTTCCCTAAACTTCCCACATCACAGCATTCACCATGCTGTGCCATCATGTTGTGCTCACATGGACAAGTGGACTCTTGTGTCCTCTCTGCTACTCTGTTCATGCCAAAGGCAAGAGCCTGCCTTTCTTGCTTCGTGTTGTGTATCCTGGGCCTGGCGTGCAGTCTGTTTCTTAATCAACAGTTCTCACTTGAATCAATGAATGCTGTGAGGAAGACTGCATGCTCTGGCACGAACAGCATCAGGTTGATTTTCTGCCTTCAAGAATCTTGCAGTCACTAACTGCCTCCTGGCTGCCAAGTCCCCTGGCTTATTCTCCTCCTCACACCCCTTGTCTTCCCTGCTTCATTCATAACTGTGGACACTCTGGGATGTGCACACATATTAATGCCATTTAAGAGTCTGGCTCCTCAAGGTGGTCATCTCAGCTCTGTGCCTCTCACCTCAGCATCAATCCTGCTTTGAAATCTGCTTGTTCTCATTACATTGGGACTCCTTGACTTTCCCCTCAAACACGACAGAAAATGCCTCTAACAGAAGGGTTTTCACTTATTCCATGCATACAAGGGGCTGGTCAAATTGAGTGGAATTCCTTCTAAATCCGGCTTTAGTCTGTGAGCTGCATGGCAGCGGCCACTCACACTGAGTCTTCCCGGCAAGCTTGAAACTCAGTTGCTTCTTTCGTCGATTTCTCAGAATTATCACATCTCAGACTGTTAGAAGCTCTTCTCGTGGAACCATCATAGCCGTCAGGAATGGCCAGGCCCTGATAATCGCTTTGTCCATAAGCATGGATTTTTTAAACTTAGAAAATATACTTTGTTTTTATTTATTAATTTATATTTTTTAGAGACAGGGTCTCACTCTGTCATCCATGTTGGAGTGCAGTGGTGGGATCATAGCTCACTGCAGCCTTGAACTTCTAGGCTCAATTGATCCTCAGCCTCCCAAGCAGCTGGGACTATAGGTGCACACCATCACTCTTGGCTAATTGAATTTTTTTTTCTTGTAGCGATAGAGTCTCACTACATTGCTTAAGCTGCTCTCAGACTTCTGGCCTTAAGCAATTTCCTGGACTCAGCATCCCAAAGTGCTGGGGTTACAAGTGTGGGCCATGGTGCCTGGCCAGACTTTATATTCTGAGCAACTTCATGCTGACAGCAAAATTTAGCTAAAAATACAGTTTCTTTCTATCCCCTGGCCTCACAAATGCAAGCCTCCCCCACTGTCATTACCACAACTGAGTGGTTCATTGTCACAATGACTCCATACTGACAGCTCATTATCACTCAATGTTCATAATTTACTTGAGGGCTCACTCTTGGGGTTGTACGTTCTGTGAGTTTTGATAAACATATAACGGTGTCTATCCATTATTGTAGTATCTTACAAAATAGTGTTACTGCCCTAAAGATCTTCCATACTCCACCTGCTCATCCCTCCTTCCCTGAGCTCCAGGGAAGCACTTTTTCCTTATTTACTGACTGCATAGTCTTGTCTTTTCCAAAAAGTCAAATAATGGAAATCATACAAGGTGTAGCCTTTTCAGATTGGATTTTTTAATTTAGTGGTACATATTTAAGGCCTTCCATGTCCTGTCATGGCTGAATAACTCATCTTCAGCACTGAAGACTATTCCATTGTCTAGCTGTATCACAGTTATTCACCCTTTCACCTACTGAAGGACATCTTGGTTACTACCAAGTTTTGGCAATAATTATAAAGAAACCTGCTATAAACATTCATATGCAGGTTTTAATGTTGACAAAAGTGTTCAACTTACTTGGGTAAATATCATAGAACACATTTGTTAAATCGTATGGTAAGAGTATGTTTAGTTTGCTAAGAAACTGAAATTCTCTTCCAACATAGCATTACCATTTTGCTTTCCTACCAGCAATGAATAAGCTCCTGTTTCTCCACATCCTTGCAAGCATTTGGTGTTGTCAGTGTTTTGGATTTTGGATATTTTAATAGGTGTGTGGTGGTATCTCATTTTAATTTGCATTTCTTTTAAGACATATGATGTCACACATATTTTCCTATGCTTTACTTGTCTTCCATAAACCTTTTCTGTCCATGTTTGTTATTTTTTTTTCTTATTGATAATAGTCATCCTAACTGGGGTTAGGGTGAGATAATACCTCATTGTGGTTTTGATTTGCCTTTCCCTGTTGATTAGTGATATTCAGCATTTTTTCATATATTTGCTGGCTATTTCTATGTCTTCTCTTAAGAATGTCTGTTTTTAGATCATTGGCCCATTTTATAATTGGATTTTTTTTTTTTTTGGCCATTGAGATATTTTTGTTTCTTGCCTATTCTCTATACTAATCCTCTTTGAGATGAATAGTTTGCAAATACGTTCTCCCATTCTACAGGCTGTTATTTTACTCTGTTAGAGGTTTCCTTTGCTTTGTAGATGCTTTTCACTTTAATGTAATCCCATTTGTTTATTTTTGCTTTTGTTACCTGTGCTTTTAAGGTCTTATTCATAAAATATTTTCCCAGACCTAAGTACTGAAGCATTTTCCCATTTTCTTCTAGTAATTTTATAGCTTCAGGACTTACAATTAGGTCTGGGATCCATTTAAAGTTTATTTTCGTATAGAGTGAGAGTCTAGTTTTATTCTTCTACATATGAATATTCAGTTCTCCAAAGATCACTTATTGAAGAGACAGTCCTCTCCCTCAGTGAGCATCCTGGGCAACTCTGTTCAAAATCAGTTGGCTGTAGATATATGGATTGACTTCTGGGTCCACTGTAATGTATCATTGGTATATGTATTTGTTTTTATGCCAGTACCATGCTGTTTTGGTTACTATAGCTTTGTGGTACATTTTGTAGTCTGGCAATAAGATGCCTACAGTTTTGTTTTTCCTGCTCAAGATTGCTTTGGCTATTATGGTCTTTTATGTAGTTTAGATTTTTTTTCTATTTTTTTGTTAAAAATGTCATTACTATTTCGATACTTTATTTTCTTTTTTTCTTGTGTTCTTTTCTGATTTTGGTATCAGGGTTATGCTGGTTTTGTAAAATGAGTTAGAAAGAACTCACTCCAGTTTTTTGGAATAGTTTGAGAATTGGTAACATTTTTCTTTAAAGATTTGATAGAATTCAGTGCTGAAGTCATCTGATCCTAGACTTTTATTGGGAGACTTTTTATTACTTACTCAAGATTGTTGTTAATTATTGGTCTATTCAAGTTTTCTGTTTCTTCTTGGTTCAGTTTTGGTAGGTTGTATGTGTCCAGAAACTAATCTCTTTTCTCTAAGTTTTTGAATGTATTGGCATATAGTTGTTTATAGTCGTTTATAAGGCTCCTTTGTATTTCTGTGGTATCCATTATGATGTGTCCTTTTTCATTTTTGATTTCATGTGTTTGAGTCAGCTCTCCTTTTTTCCTTAGTCTAGCTAATGCTTTGCCAATTTTATCATTTCAAAAAAATCTATTTTTTGTTTCATTTATCATTTGCATTTTTTTAGTTTCAATTTCATTTATTTTTGTTCTCTCTCTCTTTTTTGAGACAGAGCTTCACTCTGTCACAGGCTAGAGTGCAGTTGTGCTATCATAATTCACTGCAGTTTTGAACTCAGGCTCGGGGGATCCTCCCATTTTAACCTCTCAAGTAGCTAAGACTAGAGGCATGAGTCACCACTCCTAGCTAATTTTATTTTAATTTTTTTTGTAGAGACAGAGTCTGACTACATTGGCAAGGCTGATATTGAACGCCTGACTCCAAGTGATCCACCCTTCTTGGCCTCCCAAAATGCTAGCATTACTGGCATAAGTCACCATGCCTGATCATGCCTTGATCTTTATTATTTCTTTCTCCTACTAATTTGGCATTTGGTTTGTTCTTGCTTTTCTGATTTATGAGGTGCATCATGATGCTATTTATTTAACTTTCTAATTTTTTGCTATAAACTTGCCTCCTAATACTGCTTTTGCCATGTCCCATAGGTTTTGCTATTTGTTTTTTTTTTTTTTCATTTGTTTCAAGGAATTTTTAAATATCATCATTGATTTCTTCATTCACCCGTTGATTTTTCAGGAGCATGCTGTTTAATTTCCATATATTTATATTATTTTGAATAGTCTTGCTATTAATGTCCAGTTTTATTCCATTGTAGTCAATAAGGTACTTGATATGATTCTGATTTCTAAAAATTTTTGAAACTTGTTTTGTATTGTAACATATGGTCAATCCTAGAGAATTTTCCATGCACTGATGAAAAGAATGTGTATTCTACAGCTGTTGGGTGAAATGTTCTACAAATATAAGTTAGGTCCACTTGGTCTACGGTGCAGTTTAAATCCAAAGTTGTTGTTGTTGTTTTAATTTTCATTGTTAATTTCCTGTCTAGATGGTCTGTACAATTCTGAGGGTGGGATGTTCAAGTCCCCAACTATTACTGTAGCTCCTCCTTTAGATTTAATATTTGCTTTATGTATCTGGGTACTCCAGTATTAGGTGCATTTATATTTATAACTGCTATAGTCTCTGGATGAATTGATCCCTTTGTTATTACATAATGTCCTTCTTTGTCTTATTTTTGACAGCTTTTGACTTGAAGTCTGTTTTATCTGATATTACTATAGCTACTTCTTGCTTTCGGTTTTATTGAAAAACCAAAAGGGATATATTTTGGGGATACATTTTTATCTCTCTACTTTCAGTCTACATGTATCTTTACAGATGACATGAGTTTCTTGTAGACAGCATATATAGTTGGATTTTGGCTTTTAATTCGTTCAGCTTGTCTATATATATTTTTAATATATACTTTTAAGTTCTGGGGTACACGTGCAGAATGTGCAGGTTTGTTACATAGGTATGCATATGCCATGGTGGTTTGCTGCATCCATCACCCCATCATCTACATTAGGTATTTCTCCTAATGCTATGTCTCCCCAGCCCCCCACGCCCCTACTACTCCTCCCCTAGCATCCCACCCCCTGCCAGGCTCTGGTGTATGATGTTCCCCTTCCTGTGTCCATGTATTCTCATTGTTCAACACCCACCTATCAGTGAGAATATGCAGTGTTCTGTTCTTGTGTCAGTTTGCTGAAAATGATGGTTTCCAGATTCGTCCATGTCCCTGCAAAGGGCATGCATCATCCTTTTTTATGGCTGCATAGTATTTCATGGTGTATATGTGCCACATTTTCTTTATCCAGTCTATCATTGATGGGCATTTGGGTTGGTTCCAAGTCCTTGCTATTGTGAACAATGCCACAATAAACATACGTGTACATGTGTCTTTATAATAGAATGATTTATAATCCTTTGGGTATATACCCAGTAATGGGATTGCTGGGTCAAATGATATTTCTAGTTCTAGATCCTTGAGGAATTGCCACACTGTCTTTCACAATAATTGAACTAGTTTACACTCCAACCAACAGTGTAAAAGTGTTCCTATTTCTCCACATCCTCTCCAGCATCTGTTGTGTCCTGATTTTTTAGCGATTGCTATTCCTACTGGTGTGAGATAGAATCTCATTGTGGTTTTGATTTGCATTTCTCAAATGACCAATCATGGTGAGCTTTTTTTCATGTCTGTTAGCTAAATGTCTTCTTTTGAGAAGGGTCTGTTCATATCCTTTGCCCACTTTTTGATGAGTTTTTTTTTTCTTGTAAATTTGTTTTAAGTTCTTTGTAGATCTAGATATTAGCCCTTTGTCACAGAGGTGGATTGGAAAATTTTTTCCCCCATTCTGTTGGTTGCCAGTTCACTCTAATGATAGTTTCTTTTGTTTTGCAGAAGCTTCTTTAGTTTAATTAGATCCCATTTATCTATTTTGGCTTTTGTTGACTTTGCTTTTGGTGTTTTACTCATGAAGTCCTTGCCTATACCTATGTCCTGAATGTTAGTGTCTAGGTTTTCTTCAAAGGTTTTTATGGTTTTAGGTCTTATTTTTAAATCTTTAATCCAACTGGAATTACTTTTTGTATAAGGTGTAAGGAAAGGATCCAGTTTCAGCTTTCTGCATCTGGATAGCCAGTTTTCCCAACACCATTTATTAAATAGGAAAACCTTTCCCCATTGCTTGTTTTTTGTTAGGTTTGTCAAAGGTCAGATGATTGTAGATGTGTGTGTGTTATTTCTTAGGACTCTGTTCTGTTCCATTGGTCTATATCTCTATTTTGGTGCCAGTACCATGCAGTTTTGATTACTGTAGCCTTGTAGTATAGTTTGAAGTCAGGTAACATGACGCCTCCAGCTTTTTTTTTTTTTTCCTTAGGATTTTCTTGGCTATGTGGGCTCTTTTTGGTTACATATGAAGTTAAAGGTGGTTTTTTCCAATTCTGTGAAGAAAGTCAATGGTAGCTTGATGGGGATAGCATTGAATTTATAAATTACTTTTGGCAGTATGGCCATTTTCACAATATTTATTCTTCCCAACCATGAGGATGGAATGTTTTTCCATCTGTTTGTGTTCTCTCTTATTTCCTTGAGCAGTGGTTTGTAGTTCTCCTTGAAGAGCTCCTTCACATCCCTTGTTAGTTGTATTCCTAGGTATTTTATTCTCCTTGTAACAATTGTGAATTGAAGTTGACTGATAATTTGGCTCTGTCTGTCATTGGTGTATAGGAATGCTTGAGATTTTTGCACATTGATTTTGTATCTTGAGATTTTGCTGAAGTTGATTATCAGCTTAGGAGATTTTGGGCTGAGATGATGGAGTCTTCTAAATATACAATCATGTCATCTGCAAATAGAGAAAATTTGACTTCCTCTTTTGCTAATTGAATACCTTTTTTCTTTTTCTTGCCTGATTGCCCTGGCCAGAACTTCCAATACTGTGTTGAATAGGAGTAGTGAGAGAGGGCATCCTTGTCTTGTGCTGGTTTTCAAAGGGAATGCTTCCATTTTTGCCCATCCAGTATGATATTGGCTGTGGGTTTGTCATAAATAGCTCTTACTATTTTGAGATATGTTCCATCAATATCTAGTTTATTGAGAGTTTTTAGCATAAAGGGCTGTTGAATTTTGTCGAAGGCCTTCTCTGCATCTATTGAGATAATTATGTGGTTTTTGTCTTTGGTTCTGTTTATGTGATGGATTGTGTTTATAGATTTGTGTATGTTGAACCAGCTGCATCCCAGGGATGAAGCCGACTTGATCCTGATGGATAAGCTTTTTGATGTGCTGTTGGATTCAGTTTGCCAGTATTTTATTAAGGATTTTTTCATTGATGTTCATTATGGATATTGGCCTGAAATTTTCTTTTTCAGTTGTATCTCTGCCAAGTTTTGCTATCAGGATGATGTTGGTCTCATAAAATGAGTTAGGGAGGATTTCTTCTTTTTGTATTGTTTGGAATAATTTCAGAAGTAATGATACTAACTCCTGTTTGTACCACTGGTAGCATTCGCAGGTGAACCTGTCTGGTCCTGGACTTTTTTCGGTTGGTAGGCTATTAATTGCTGCCTCAACTTCAGAACTTGTTGTTGATCTATTCAGGATTTGACTTCTTCCTGGTTTGATCTTGGGAAGGTGTAAGTTTCCAGGAAGTTATCCATTTCTTCTAGATTATTTGGTTTATTTGCATAGAGGTTTTTATAGCATTCTCTTATGGTAGTTTATATTTCTGTGGGATCAGTGGTGATATCCTCTTTATCATTTTTTATTGCATCTATTTGATTCTTCTCTTTTATTCGTCTGGCTAGCAATCTATCTATTTTGTTGATCCCTTCAAAAAATCAGCTCCTGGATTCATTGATTTTTTTGAAGGGTTTTTTATGTCTCTATCTCCTTCAGTTCTGCTCTGATCTCAGTTATTTCTTGTCTTCTGCTAGCTTTTGAATTCATTTGTTCTTGCTCCTCTAGTTCTTTTAATCATAACATTAGGGTGTCAATTTTAGATCTTTCCTCCATTCTCTTGTGGGCCTTTAGTAGTATAAATTTTCCTCTACACACTGCTTTAAATGTGTCCCAGAAATTCTGGTATGTTGTGTTTTCATTCTCATTGGTTTCAAATAATATTTTTTATTTCTGCCTTCATTATGTTATTTATCCAGTAGTCATTCAGGAGAAGGTTGTTCAGTTTCCATGTAGCTGTGCAGTTTTGAATGAGTTTCTTGATCCTGAGTTCTAGTTTGTTTGCACTATGGTCTGAGAAACTGTTTGTTAAGATTTCCATTATTTTGCATTTGCTGAGGAGTGTTTTACTTCCAATTATATGATCAATTTTAGAATAAGTGTGATGTGGTGCTAAGAAGAATGTATATTCTGTGGATTTGGGGTGGAGAGTTCTGTAGATGTCTATTAGGTCCACTTGATCCAGATCTGGGCTCAAGCCCTGGATATCCTTGTTAATTTTCTGTCTCATTGATCTGTCTAATATTGACAGTGGAGTGTTAAAGTCTCCCACTATTATTGTGTAGGAGTCTAATTTTCTTTGTTGGTCTTTAAGAACTTGCTTTATGTATCTGGGTGCTCCTGTATTGGGTGTATATATATTTAGCACAGTTAGTTCTTCTTGTTGCATTGATCCTTTTATCATTATGTAATGCCCTTTTTGGCTCTTTTGACCTTTGTTTGAAGTCTGTTTTATCAGAGACTAGGATTGCAACTCCTACTTTTTTTCTCTCTCTCCATTTGCTTGGTAAATCTTTCTCTATTCCTTTATTTTGAGCCTATGTGTGTCTTTGCATGTGAGATGGGTCTCCTGAATACAGCACACCAATGGATCTTGAATCTTTATCCAATTTGGCAGTCTTTGCCTTTTAATCAGGGCATTTAGCCCATTTACATTTAAGGTTACTAATCTTATGTGTGAATTTGATCCTTCCTTTATGGTACTAGCTGGTTGTTTTGCTCATTAGTTGATGTGGTTTCTTCACAACATTGATGGTCTTCATAATTTGGTATGCTTTTGCAGCGGTTGGTACTGATTGTTTGTTTCCATGTTTAGTGCTTCCTTTAGGAGCTCTTGTAAGGCTCGCCTGGTGGTGACAAAATCTCTGAGCATTTGCTTGTCTGTAAAGAATTTTATTTCTCCTTCACTTATGAAGCTTAGTTTGGCTAGATATGAAATTCTCTGTTGAAAATTCTTTTCTTTAAGGATGTTGAACATTGGCCCCCACTCTCTTCTGGCTTGTAGGGTTTCTGCCAAGAGATCCACTGTGAGTCTGATGGGCTTCACTTTGTGGGTAACCTGACCTTTTTCTCTGGCTGCCCTTAGCATCTTTTCCTTCATTTCAACCCTGGTGAATCTGATGGTTATGTGTCTTGGGGTTGCTCTTCTCAAGGAGTATTTTTATGGTGCTCTCTGTATTTCCTGAATTTGAATGTTGGCCTGCCTTGCTAGGTTAGGGAACTTCTCCTGGATAATATCCTGAAGAATGTTTTCCAACTTGATTTCATTCTCCCCATCACTTTAAGTACCCCAATCAAACGTAGATTTGGTCTTTTCACATAATTCCATATTTCTTGGAGGCTTTGTTTATTTATTTTCATTCTTTTTTCTCTAATCCTGTCCTCTTGCTTTATTTCATTGAATTGATCTTCAGTACTCTGATATCCTTTCTTCCACTTGATTGATTTGGCTATTGAAACTTGTGCATGCTTCACGAAGTTCTCGTGCTGTGTTTTTCAGCTCCATCAGGTCATTTATGTTCTTCTTCATAATGGTTATTCTAGTTAGCATTTCGTCTAATCATTTTTTCGAGGTTCGTAGCTTCCTTGCATTGGGTTAGAACATGCTCCTTTAGCTTGGAGAAGTTTGTTATTACCCACCTTCTGAAGCTGCTTCTGTCAATTTGTCAAACTCATTCTCTGTCCAGTTTTGTTCCCTTGCTGGTGAGGAGTTGTGATCCCTTGGAGGAGAAGAGGTGTTCCAGTTTTTAGAATTTTCAGCCTTTTTGTGCTGGTTTCTTCCCATCTTTATGAATTTATCTACCGTTGGTCTTTGAAGTTGATGATCTTTTGGTGGGGTCTCTGAGTGGATGTCCTTTCTGTTGATGTTGAAACTATTTATTTCTGTCTGTTAGTTTTCCTTCTAACAGGCCCCTCTGCTAAAGGTCTGCTGGAGTTTGCTGGAGGCCCACTCCAGATACTGCTTGCCTGAGAATCACCAGCAGGGGCCGCAGAACAGCTAAGATTGCTGCCTGTTCCGTCCTCTTGAAGCTTCATCCCGGAAGGGTGCCCACCAGATGCCAGCCAGAGCTCTTTTGTGTGAGGTGTCTATTGACCTGTGCTGGGAAATGTCTCCCAGTCAGGACACACAAGGGTCAGGGAGCCACTTGAGGAGGCAGTCTGTCCCTTATCAGAGCTTGTACACTGTGCTCGATCTGCTGCTCTCTTTAGAGCTGCCATGCAGGGACGTTTAAGTTGGCTGAACCCACAACCATCCCTCTTCCAAGGTGCTCTCTCTCAGGAAAATTGGGGCTTTATTTATAAGTCCCTGACATGCTGCTGCCTTTTTTCAGAGATGCCTGGCCCAGCAAGGAGGGAGTCTAGTGACACAGTCTGCCTGCAGAGGCCTTGCTGAGCTGCCATGGGCTCCACCCAGTTTGAACTTCCCTGCAACTCTGTTTACACTGATGATGCTAAAACCACCTACGTGAGCCTCAGCAATGGCTGATGC
>CAUYQU010035410.1:0-107113 GCA_963574635.1 Cheracebus regulus
AACAACACACACCGGTGCCAATCAGGGGTAGGGGGCAAGGGGAAGGATAGCATTAAGACAAATACCTAATGCATGTGGGGCTTAAAACCTAGACAACGGGTTGACAGGTGCAGCAAACCACCATGGCACATGCATACCTATATAACTAACCTGCATATTCTGCACATGTATCCCAGAACTTAAAGCATAATAAAAAAATTTTAAAAGAATAAAAAAGAATTGTAGGTATTTAGATGAAAACTAATTAGATTCAAGATTTCAGTCAAACTCAGCATAAGTATGTATAAGGGATGAGGATTAAACTAGACCTGCTATCAGGGAAAACTGCAAACATTTACTGCTGCTTTAAAATACCAGAGAATGAACAAAGGGAAATACTAATAATTGGCTTCACTATGAGAAAGTAATATTGCTGACAGTTATTTGTGATAACTACTATTAGTATCATATTTTCATATGCATAATAACAATTGTGTGTAATAGAAGTATGTGCCAGATTAATTTTGAAAATTTTTATTTGCTTATAATGCTAAACTTGGCTCCCTACCTTCAGTTTTCTGTTACTAGGCTGTCATGATCACATGATTACACTGTAAAAAAAATAGTGAACATTGACTGTAACATTTAAATGTTTGCTGAAAAAATATGTCTTTTTTCTCCCTTAACACAGAAATTTGAAGACAGTTTACATTTTTTATATCCTATATCGAGTTCTAAGCTGAAATCTCTGGGGGAAATGAGACAAGGGAAGACAACAAGGAGGTTTCCTATCTCATCTGCCCAGCGCAGGCTAAATGCAGATGGACTTCTGATGGGGCCCTGAAGGACAAGGTTGATCTGGTGGGAGCTGGCTGAGACCAAGAAAGGTTAAGAATGAACTCATATCTTAAAAACTGAAAGGTATCAAAGCTAAGAAGCCAAACGTCTTGTCAAATCCAAGGGGAAAACATAACTAAGATTAGACAAGCAGGTCAAACATTTAAGGGAAAGTAAGATTCACTTATCAAACATTTTGAATGCATGCAACGTGTTTAGTGTCTGAGGATATCCAGACTGACAAGCTCATAGCCTAGTGGAGGAGACACACATAAATAGGTCACTATAACACAACACAAAATTTTTTATCATAGAAAATGGAGCATAGTATTACAGATGCAAAAGAGAGTGTCAGTTAAGGCAGTTGAAATGGAGGACACAAAAGGTTTTCTGAAAAAAAAAATAAAGCTCAAGCTTATACTTAAAGAATACTTAGAAGTGAGATAGATAAATGATACCTGCATGATAAATTCAGAAAAACAGTCTAGGAGGGAGAGTTAAGATACCTCAAAGTATAAAATCAAGACACTAAACAAATAATATTGGAAATAAGGAAAAGTAAGTGCTGCTACATATAGCAGTGCAAGGAAGAATACAGCAAAATGGTGGAGGATAGAGGATGTGGGTAAAGGAAAACAGATGTTCTCTATTATGCCATGTTGAGAAGCTTAGATAATAGCCTGTAGGAGATGGGTGGCAATTAAAAGCTTTGGGTGATTTTTATTAGAGTATAAGTCATTTCCTTTGATGTAGGATTTCCCTTAAATAAACATCTCATGCCTCTCTCCCCGCCTCCTACTCACTACTTCCCACTGAGTATAAATGAAATTACCTAATTGATGAGTTAGAAGGAAAACGATCACCCTCTTCTAGGCTATCTCTTTGATATGCCTTCCTTCTGAGAGTGTGCATGCTGGTTTGCTCCTTCAGTGAGTGGATGAATTAGAGTGACAACCTACGACACTATGGGGGAGATCTCACAGCTCAGCTGTGCGGCTGACTGGTGGCAGCTGTTGTCAAATTTAACGAAGAGTGTTGACCTATCCTCTTACTCTAGATTTGAAGACACTCTCTACTGTCTGCTTTTTTTTATAATAAATGTAACATTTTGATCTCTAATTAATTTGTTGAGGGAGAGAAGAAAAAAGGTGGTGTTTACTGATTTTTAGATGAATCATTGGTAGTTGTGCTTAAGGTCAGTTTGAGAATTACAAGGTATGTCAGAAAACACTAATTACTTCTACATGAGGTGAAGAGAACCAAGAAGTTTGATGATGTGTATAAAAAGAAAAAGGTAGAGTTGAGTAATGCCTAAAGAAGAAAACTAGGGCTCAGTAAGTAAGATGTTACAGGATGGAAAAGAAGGTAGTAAGGATGGCCCTTAAGTTGTTTAGATGACCATGTGAATAGTAAGACCACCAACTCATAGAATAAATAAGAAAGTTCTAATTTAAGAAAAAAAAAATTTGAGGTTAGATTTGAGTTTTCTATGTAATACATGTCATGTCTAGCTGAAGTTGGATATATGAGTCCAAGGACTCGCAGGAGATGGCTTATTGAGTGGTGGTAAGTGAAATGATGAAAGTGAGAGAAGTTACTCAGAAATACTCTTGAGGGTGAGAACAATAAAATAAGAATAAACAATTGGCCAAAAGAAATTTTAAGTGGTGTGTGGTAGAATACTAACTCACTTAGAAGACAAAGTTCTGTAGAAGGAAAACCAAGAAGTTGTCACTAAAGCAAAGGCGGTTACATTTTTATAAAAAAAGAAATAATCAAAGATATCACATTTGCAAAGAGATTCATTTACAGAAGAATTGAAAAACTGTAATTAATGTGACAGTTAGTGGATTAACATGGTATTTTAGTTTTGATCAATGGTTAAAGAGGAAAATGACCAGATCTCCAAAAAACACAGACCATAATGTAAAATAAATTCAACAATATTACATTTCAGCATTTCTGTTTATTAAAGGAGACCATAATGAAAGTGAAAAGACAGGCGACACTCTAAGAAAAGATATTTGCAGCACATTCAGCAAATAAGCCTTTAATATCTGATGTATATAAAATTAACAGCAACAAAAAGCCTAACGACTCAAAAGGGAAAACTGGGGTGGGGGAGGGAATGTGAGCATTCAATTACAGAAGAAAAAAGATGAGTGGCAGATAAAAATATGAAAGGATTCACAACCTCATTATCATGTAAGAAAATACAAATTAAATCCAAAGTAATATACTATTTCATACCTACAAGATTGACTAAAAAAAAAGAACAAAATAAATGATAAAATTAAATATTGCTGTGAATAGTTAGCCAATTACAATCTTTTATTTCCTCCTAGGAGTAAAAGTTGGTGAAACCCTTTTAGAACTATTTTGATGCAAATTTAAACATGTACACACTCTACGATTCAGCTATTGCCCTGAAAAGGACACAAACACTTTCAGAAGAGGAAATCCAGGTGGCCAAAAAGAATATTTAAAAATGTTCAACCTCACTAATCATTAGAGAAATGAAAATCAAAATTACAATGAGATATCCTCACATACCAGTCTGAATGGCTATTACTAAAAAGTCAAAAAAAAAAAAAAAAAAAAAACCAAAAAATAGATTCTAATGAAGTTCTGGAGAAAAGGAACACATACACTGCTCGTGGGAATGTAAATTATTTTAGCCATTGCAGAAAGCAGTTTGGTGGTTTCTCAAAGAACTTTTAAAACAGAATTATCATTTGACTCAGTAATCCAATTACTAGGTATATATCCAAAGGAATATAAATGGTTCTACCATAAAGACACATGTACGTGTATATTCATCACAGCATTATTCACAATACCAAAGACATGGTAGCAACATAAATGCCCATCGGTGGTAGCCTGGATAAAGAAAATATGGTAAATATGCACCATGCAATACTATACAATCATAAAAAGGAATTAGATAATGTTCTTCGCAGCAACATGGTTTGAGCTGGAGGCCATTATCTTAAGAAAACTACTGATACAGTAACAGAAAACCAAATACCACATGTTCCATTTATCAGTGGGAGATAAATATTGAGTAGATATGGGCACAAAAAGGGAGCAACAGACACCCAACCCTACTTGAGGGTGGAAGGTAGGAGGAGGGAGAGCATCAAAAAACTACCTATAGGGTACTATGCTGATTTTCTGGGTGACAGAATCATCTGTTCACCAAACCCTGTTGCATGCAGTGTACCTATATAACAAACCTGCACATGTATTACTGAACTTAAGATTAAAGTTAAAAAAAAATTATCATTACCCCAGACAAATCTTGTACCAGAAGATATGTTTAGATAGTTTATATTAGTATTTTTCTTGCATTATATGTATTTATATATAGGTACATATACACAATAAATATATATACAAATGTTTGTATATACAAGTAATCCTTATATTCTTCAATTAATAACTGATGAAATATATAAGATATAAATCACACTTGCACATACTGGTATGAGATTAAATACCTTGATTGTGTTCAACAAAACAAAAAAGTACAGCTAAATAGCACTTGCATAAACGTTAAAGGCAGACAAAATTAACCTACATTGTTTAGGGATACACATGCAAGTGGTAAAACTATTATGAAAATTCAGGAATTATTAACTTAAGAGCCAGAAGAGTGACCATCTGATGGAGGGGTTTGGATGAGGCTATGATTGTTGACAGGCATAGAGGGACTTCTGAGGTACAAGTGATATGTGTTTATTAGTCTAGGTGATGGGTACACAAGTATTCTCTTTAAAACTTGTAAAGAGTTTTTCTTTAAAATGTACTTATATATTTTATATACTATTTACAATATATTTCACAATTTAAGGAAATATTTTAAAGAAAAATAAATAGGATGCTGGAAGGCTGTAACTGCTGTCTTAGCCACACACTCAAAATTATAATAAAAACTATTTTTAGAAAAGTAATAGTAAACAGGACTTCTGCATTGTGCAATCTGACAGATTAGCTCTTGAAACAAATCAGAAATTCAAATACAACATTATTTCGCTTGCATTGCTGAGCTGCAAGGCAAATCAGAAAGACTCCATGGAGGCGCAAAACAAAGCTGGGACTGGAATTCAGAGTGGTAAGCATTGCTAAAGCCAGAACTGTTCTACTACTAACAGCAGTGCAGACCTAGAAGAGTCACCACAGGAGACAGGAGACAAGTCCTAGAGCCAAAAACAGGAAAGGATTGGGGGCAAATTAAGAAACCTGCATCAGATTGGAGCACTCAGAAGGCTATGATTTCAGTGAAAGTCTGAATGAGGAGAATAAAAACAAAATAAAACAAACATATCCTGACAAAAGACTTCTTTGTCTCTGCCTTTGGTTCATGGTGGGACAGTTACATCAAGAAATTTTTCTCTAAAGAGAACAGAGAGTGACTCAAGAATAAAAATAAAAATAAAAAAAACAATAAGCAGTAAGGAAAATAATGTCAGAATACATTATCTACCCTTCTTTAGGCCAAAACAATTTTATGAGTGGATTCCAACAAATGCTCAAGCAATACATATAGTCTCAATCTTATACAAGTTGTTTCAGAAAAAAAAAAGAAAGAAAGAAATGTCATCATAGTCTTAACAGATTCATGAAATGTATTTTCTGAAATTCATCTTTTCTTAATATTTTTAAACTCCCCAAAACCACAAATGTAACCAAACTTCCTTAACTTAATAAATGTCACATACCCAAAAACAAAAAAATTAATGAGAAGTGGTACATGTGCTGTATGTCAGAAACAAGGCTCGGGATTTTGTTATCACCATAGGATTTCA
This sequence comes from Cheracebus regulus, assembly GCA_963574635.1. Lineage (NCBI taxonomy): Eukaryota > Metazoa > Chordata > Mammalia > Primates > Pitheciidae > Cheracebus > Cheracebus regulus. Next base: position 5,625 of record CAUYQU010035410.1, read on the forward strand.
TATTTCCATTATATTATAATAATTTGAGAGAAAAGATGAGGTATGAGGTTTAGGAGGGAAAAGATAAATTGTCATTATTTTCAGGCACCACAATCATCTATCTACATAGAAAATTCAATGTAATATACTTCAAACTAGAAATGTGTCGTGTTCTGGAATTCATGTAAAGTATTTCAAGAAGAGAATGAGCAACAGAATCTAAGGCTAGTAGGTCAAGTAATATGAATTATGGACAATGAACACTTAACTTGACATTGTGCACCTAATTGGTGTCTTGGATAACACCAATTTTTATAGACGGGTAGGAAAAGAGATTAAGAAAGTCACAAAAAGAAGTGCGTGTAGTGTTTTTTTCTCTTCTTTCACATAATATGATAAAGGGGAATACAGAATTGTAGAAGTAGCTGCAGGAAATATGAATTTTGAATTCATTTTAAGATGCTTGTTATATGCTAATGTAAATAACCTGGGCAAGGGGATGAATGCAGCAAACCACCACGGCACGTGTATACCTATGTAACAAACCTGCATGTTCTGTACATGTACCCCAGAACTTAAAGTTAAGTAAATAAATAAAAAGTTTCTTTTTATATAAAAAAAGGTGATACAAAAGAGAGGGGAACAATACAGACGTTAAGGCCTTAATAGGAAAAAGAGAATGACATTCATTTTAAAAGGAATTAATGTAGGCTTTATAGGTTCAAACATGTAGTTGTTACTTTGAGACTGCAAATCAAAACCACATTGAAATACCATCTCTTGCCAGTTAGAATGGCTAACATTAAAAAATCAGGAGACAACAGATGCTGGAGAGGATGTGGAGAAATAGGAACACTTTTACACTGTTGGTGGGAGTGTAAATTAGTTCAACCATTGTGGAATACAGTGTGGCAATTCCTCAAGGACCTAGAAATAGAAATACCATTTGACCCAGCAATCCCATTACTGGGTAGATACCCAAAGGATCATTAATCATTCTATTATAAAGACACATGCACATGTATGTTCATTGCGGCACTGTTTACAATAGCAAAGACCTGGAACCAACCCAAATGCCCATCCATGATAGACTAGATAAAGAAAATGTGGCACATATACACCATGGAATTCTATGCAGCCATAAAAAACGATGAGTTCTTGTCCTTTACAGGGACATGGATGAATCTGGAAACCATTATTCTCAGCAAACTGACACAAGAATAGAAAACCAAACATCTCATGTTCTCACTCATAGGTGGGTGTTGAACAATGAGAGCACATGGACACAGGGAGGGGAGCATCACAAACTGGGGTCTGTTTGGGAGTGGGGGGCTAGGGGAGGAACAGTGAGGAGTGGGGAGGTCGGGGAGGGATTACATGGGGAGAAATGCCAGATATAGGTGACGGCAGGATGGAGGCAGCTAACCACCTTGCCATGTATGTCCATTTTCTTTAATCAGTTTATCATTGATGGACATTTGGATTGATTCTATGTTTTTGCCATTGTGAATAGTGTTTCAGTGAACATATGCATGCATGTGTCTTTATAATAAAATCTTTGGGTCTACATCCCATAATGGGATTGCTGAGTCAAATGGTATTCCTCTCTTTAGGTGTTTGAGAAATCGCCACACTTTCTTTCACATGGTTGAACTAATTTACATTCCCACAAACAGTGTAAAAGCATTCCTTTTTCTCCATAACCTCACCAGTATCTCTTATCTTTTGACTTTTTAGTAATAGCCATTCTGACTGGTGTGAGATGGTATCTCATTGTGGTTTTGATGTGCATTTTTCTAATGATCAGTGATACTGAGATGTTTATACGCTTGTTTGTCCCATGTATGTCTCCTTTTGGAAAGTGTCTGTCAACATCCTTTGCCCACTTTTTAATGGGGTTGGTTTTTTTTTCTTGTATATTTATTTAAATTCCTTGTAGATCCTGGAAATTAGAAGTTTGTAGATTCACAGTTTAAAAAAAAATTATCCCATTCTGTAGGTTGTCTGTTTACTCTGTTGATAGTTTCTTTTGCTGGGCAGAAGCTCTTTTGCTTAATTAGATCTCATTTGTCAATTTTTGTTTTGGTTGCAATTGCTTTTGGCGTCTTTGTTGTGAAATCTTTGCCCACGCCTATGTCCTGAATGGTTTTGCCTTGGTTGTCTTCCAGGGTTTTCATAGTGTGGGGTTTTACATTTAAGTCTTTAATCCATATTGAGTTGATTTTTGTATATGGTGTAACGACGGGGTGCAGTTTCAGTTTTCTGTGTATGGCTATCCAGTTAACCCAGAACGATTTACTGAATAGAGAATCCTTTCCCTATTGCTTGTTTATGTCAGGTTTATCGAAGATCAGATAGTTGTAGGTGTGTGAACTTATTTCTGGGCTCTCTCTTCTGTTCCATTTGTCTATGAGTCTGATCTTGTACCAGTACCATGCATATTTCTTTTCTTTTTTTTCTTTTGAAATAGGGTCTCACTCTGTCGCCTATGCTGGAGTGCAGTGATCATGGCTCACTGTAGCCTCAATCCAGGCTCAAGTGATCCTCCCACCTCAGCCTCCCAAGTAGCTGGGATTACAGGGTGTGAACCACCCCTTACTTTTCTAAGAACTGCTGATACAAGGGAGTTGCATGAATAAGACTTCATTGAAACTTTACCATAATCAAGAAGAACTTACAGTGGAAGAAATCACTTAAAACTTACTAATAATAGGATAACTGTAAAAATCCATCCACCATTTTCTTCCAGTGGAAAATTATCACTGGCCTTGACAAGAGCTGATTTCGTACATGATGAGAGAATAGATATAATTCATTAAGTGCTTTTCCAAATGGAGGACAACTCAAATCACACCTCCATCTTAGAAGCTTTAATTCTTCACAGCTAGTTCAACATGACATATTTCCTGAAACATAATCAAAATCTTACACAAGTATTCCTCCCTCTACTTTTATCTGAAGCAAGAATGGGCAATATTAAAATTTATTCTCCTGATACCAAGAACTAACCCACATACAACATGATTTTTATTTCTCTTTCTTTGAATGTATATAAATTTCATGTGCATATACCTGTATAAAAATGTTTTGAATGCAGTCAATAAATTCATATCATTTGCCAAGATTTCTGAATTGATTTAGTTTTTGTGGTTTAATATGGGCATCTATGTTAGATTTATATCAACCTGTTGTGATGACTATAGAATTTTTAATAATGTGACATAAAATAATATTTTAATAATTTAGTAACTAAGGGAATTTTTTCCTAAATGTTGCTACTATCAACATAGCTACAAATAAACTCCTTGAAAATATATCTGTGAAGGCCTGCTTAACACTACCATTAGAATAAATCTACAAAAGGCAATTTATGACTCAAATAATATATTAATTTAAAGTTTCAGTTACTGACTAATGTCTACTTTTATTTTCTATCCAAAACATCTATTCAAATTTACATTCTTAGAAATAATATATGAAAGAATCTGTTTTCCAATGCCCTAAACAATATTGAATATATGTAATTACTTTTGTTAATTTTTTAGCATCATTGTTTTCATATGAATCCCTTAAATCATGAGGATAAACCTCATTTTATCCTCATTTATTAAAGTTGTGCATTCCTACTGTTAATTTCCTTTCTGTAAGTTTGATAATGTTACTATTAAATTGTTCTCATTTTTTTCTTATTCATTTAGAGAAGTTCCTAGGTACTATAAATCTTAATCCTATATCTCATATACTTCAAAACAGACATTTTTTCTTTCAGTCTCTTCTTTGCTTACGACATTATTCAGTATATTAATGTTGAAATGTTTACATTACCAGTGTATCTTTTCTTGGTGTTTGGGTTTTGGTTAATATTTACAAAGACCTTCTCTCTACTGTAATTATATAAAAATAAATTTTTAGTAATTTTCTCATATTTTTAAATTCCCAAGTTCCAGGTCAATAAGTTCAATAATTAGAAATTTTAAAATCTTAAAAGCTCTTTTTTCTCAAATAAAACTTGCATAAAATCAGCCTTGTTTTAATCTGGTGTTCACCATTCAATAGTTATGTGTCTTTGGGCACACTACAAAACCTGTGTAAGCCTCAATTTTCATATCTGTCTAACGTAAATAACAATCATAATTAACAAATAGATTGGTAGTTAAGATTAAACAAATAATATATGCATTTAGGTATATAAATAATCAATAATATTAACTTTATCCTGTCTTGGTACTTTGAATTTACTTAATAAATGTTTAAAGTACACAAAGTAAAACTAAGTACTGTTATGCTTAAATATTTAAGAACCCTAGAATTTTTATTATATTCATTTTTTGAATTATGTATTTAAAATTATAAATTTTATCTTGAAATGCATGCCCCAATACATCAATTTGAATAAATCACATTAATGATATGCAATTCCTATATAAAGATGAGTCTGTTTCTAGTTGCTCTCTTCTACAACGTTGATGTATTTGACATTTCTTGCATGTAAAATACTCTTTTAAATTTTCAAAGTTATTATTGTTCTTCCACTATATGAAAGCTAGCACCAACTTAATTGTACACAAAAACGGAGGCCCAAAAGGATTTGATGACTTGCCCAAGTTTATATTATAGATTAATTGAGCCGTAATTATATTTTATATACTCTGCCTCTTAGTCCAGGATTTGATTCTACTTACTACACCAGTGGTAATCAAGTTTTGAATCATCAGTTTCTTAAACCCAAATATGCATCAGAATTATCTGGAGGGCTTATACAAACCCAGCACGTTGAATCTAACCCCAAGAGTTTATAGCTTTTCCGCAAAGTGTGCAGGTGACAGTAACAGGGCTCATCTGGAAATTGAGCTTTGAGTACATGATAGTAAAAGATCCACTCTTGAAACTGTCATGAATGGATAAGGGGATGAGTGGGTGGGGTTTGATGCTTGCCCTCTCTCAGCTTCAACCAAAGGAGCTGTACTTTTTCCTATCATACATGTTGGACTTCCACTAAAGCAAAAATTGTTTGATAAAAAGTTTCTGCTGATTAAAAAATATGTAAGCAATAAATAGAAATTTAAAACACTGCCTTATAACAAACTCTCTGTTTCACATTAAAAGAATAGAGAATAGTATTGTACACAAGAGATCCTTATGTTTTTCTGAGGAATGTCAGAGCCCATAGACTCCAGGGCCGAGTAACATCTTTAATATTGCATAGTTGGCTGTTTTTTCTTTCTTTTGGTAATGTTTTTTTTTTGGTAATGTTTTTGTTTCTTCTTTCTTTGGTACAAAGCATATCTGGTCATCACCATACTATGTGTTAGTTAGAGAACCTTCTTCCAAGTTTGGATGAAGATTCTTCCAATCTAAAATAACACAACATTCTATTGTTATATCTGATCAGAACATGGAAACATCAAAATGACCTAATCGTAGAATGTTTGGAACCAGCCAAGTCATTATAGTATGAGAGGGAATTCATCCTTAGACATCTGCAAAAATGCATTTTGATACTGCAGGATACCACGAGTGACCTATACTTGTGTTGCTTTCCATGTGTTTGTGTGTTTGCATATGTGTGGTAGTTAAACATTCACAAAAGGCCTTTTAGAAAACTATGCTAAGCTACTCTAAATATCAAGCTATCCTCCCTTGGCCCTAGTGTCTTACTTTCTGAATCAGTGGATTTGGCCTTAATGTTCTCCCCAATCACTTTCAGTTCTGTCTGGCCATAATCTTGAAAAAAGCACAAGCAGAACTAGGCTTCAAGTATGCCTTCTGGGGAAATTAATGAGTAAAATGTGTCTTGACTCTCCTGAGCTAACTCTGTGTTGACGTTCTTTAGCTCATTCTACCCTCAGTTGTTTTAGAATATAGATTTTGCAATCAAATACTTTCTTGGTATTATAATAGTGCATAAGAAATTGCTATTAAAAGAGCCACAGAATAACTTGAATTCACCTGTTCAGAGTCTTTTCTCAGATGTCCCAACATGTTTTATCTGCTCAGCATTTTGTGTAGTACTTAAATGCAAACTTCCTTCCACATGGGTAACAAGTCGATTGTACAAAACAGAACACAGTTCTTTCTGCATCTGCCTCACTCTGTGATGAACTTATGTTTTCAGAGATAACACATGCTGAACTTACGCTTAAGGAGATAATTCTCTTGGGGAAGGGAAAAGTTCAACATTGACACTGAGTACAAAGTTGTGCCTTAGAAGTTTGGAATTCAAATAGGTAGACCTAAGTTCTAGCCAAGATAGTATGTTGCCAAATATGAAACTAAATTTTTCATTTTTAGAAGGAGAATGTTCCCCTCCTCTTGCCTCAAAGAACTACAGATTGTCCTGACTTACACTGATTTGACTTAAGAATTTTTTGACTTTACAGTGGCATGAAAGCAACATACATTTGGTACAACTCATAATTCACATTTTGAATTTGATTTTTTTCCTTGTGCTTGTGATATATGTGTCATACTCTCTAGTCGTGCCGGGCAGTGGCTGCCAGTCATCCGGTGATCACTTCAGTGAACAACCTGTGTGCTACCGTGCACTGCATTGCCAGATGGTTGCCCAACTATGGGATAAGGTAAGTGTTCTAAGCACATTTACGGTAGGCTTGGCTGTGATTTTCTGTAGGTAAGATGTATTAAATGCATTTTTAGCTTATGATATTTTCAACTTTTGATGAGTTTATTGGGACATAACCCCACCATAAGTAAAAGAGCATCTATGTATACCATGGGACTCAACAAATGCTTTGCAAACATGAAAGTGTTCTGTATATGTTACAAATGAATTTATTTTTCTTTTCTCCCTTAGAGCATCCTTCCTAATCATGTTCTCTGAAGTAATTGTTTGAGAGGTTTTAGTCAGTGATTTGCAGTCTTTATTCTCTGAAATCATCAGCTCTGTCAAGGTTTAAATAATCTTATATAGGCAAAGTAAGACATGATGCCTCCCAGTAATGTTTTTCACTTCAGCCTGAGTAGGGTTGTCATCAGACAAGCTTTTATTAGATGAGGCAGTGAAGGAAGAAATACAAGATTTCTTCCTCTCCAAGAGGAAGAAATACATGATTAAAAATGTAGAAAATGAAATTCTAACTACAACAAAGGCAAACCTACAAGCTTTATATACTAAAATGTAGCCCGATTTTAGACATAAGGTAGGCATTTGAATAATGAAAAATAGTGAAATAAAAATATAGTCAAGTCATGAGTTTATTATTGAGAAACTCTTAGTCCTGCCAGGATCACTAACACATGAGAATTCAAGAAACGTGATGTATATGATGTGATATGACATGCAGATAGATGACGTAAATAGACAGTGATAGATGTAGATATAGCTAGATGGATAATGTGATACAGAAAAATAAATCAGTGTATGAATAACAATGGACAGACAGAACAAATGTTTGAATGGGTTTTGTAACATGAGAGAAAGGCTATTATTACAAGCCTTACAGGAACAGAGAAGAATCACTGATCTGCTCTGCCTGGATAAATTACACAAGCATTCAGAGAAAGTCTGAGTCACTCCTGGAGCAAGCTATGGGTCTTCCTAGGAGTATCCCTAAAAGACTTACTGCACCTTCCTACACATAACCTCATTCCACTCAGTTCTCTTTCCATTTCTCTCCAATAGAAGAACAAAAAACTGTTAAGATTTTGGTTGGCAGCATTTGAAATTACAAGTTTACAAGGAAATGCTCTTTTTATATATCAGGAAAAAGTATAAGTTACATATTCAGCTACCTAGTCTGTCCATGAGGATTTAAATGTTCTCAGAAAGTAATTCCTATTACTTAAAAGAAATTCCACAGGGAAAGGAGCACTCCTTCCAGTTTATCAGTTTGGATCAGTGTGTCTAACTGTCCATTGATTTGCTAACAACTTGTAAAAAAAATTTTAAAATCTACAACATGGCTTGAAAAAATATCTGCACTAAATCTTTTTGTCTTAAAGAGGATACACTTAAAAGTATAAACTTAGGTACTAATGAGCTTTACGAGGTCATAGTCTGGCTGCTTATATAATATGCTATGAGATTAATATGAAGACCCACTCACAAAAATTTCTATAAAGAAAATTAGAAAATAATTTATAAGGACAATTCATTTTAGCTCAGTTCTTTAAATGTTGTCACCCTCAGTTCATCCTTCCTTCCCTCCTTTCTCCTTTCCTTCCCTTCCTTCCTCTATCTCTTATTTGGACGCATCACAGGAATGTCTTAATCAAATCTTCTAAAGACAATAAGCTTATTGTGTCACATAACATTTATGGTTAGAGAGAACCCTCTCTTCATTGCAAATTGCAAGACAATTTACTTTTTTCCCCAACTCCATTCTTCCTCCAGCATATTGTATGATGCCTAGTTTTAGTAGATACCCAACAAATATGCATAACATGAATAACTGTCAGGTACAATAAGTGATATGCACAGGAATGTTCTTAACAGTATAGTTTATAATTTTTTAAAGAGAAACTATATAATATTCATCAACAGAAGGTTGAATTCAGGGGATGAATAAACTTTGCTGTATTCACACAATGAAATTAGTATATAGCATTTAAAATGAATAACCTATAGGCACACTTGACAATATGGATAAATATTAGCTATATAATACAAAAAGATAAATCTCAAAAAGATTACATATAACCTGTCTTTCGCAAAGTTAAAAAACTAAATTACAAAAAAAATATATTTTTAGGGACACATGTATATGCAATAAGAAACATATACAAATAAATGTAACAGAAAGATGAACATGGGATTTCTGTGATCATCCCCTTAGATGGAGGTAGAGACTGGAGGATGTTACTAAAGGATTATTATATAATGAAAAAAATATACAGTATTATATGATTTCAAGTTTTTCTTTTGGGTAGTGAGTTCTAATCATTAATAAATGAGTACCTGAATATATATAAAATGTCCATAATGATAGTGTGCCATGAGCCAAGGATTATAACTGATTTTAATTTTTGGCTGAGGAAATCACATACAATATACATAAAAATAAATCAGTGTGTGAACAACAGTGGACGGATAGAATAAATGTATGAATGTTTTTTGTAAGATGAGGGAGAGAAGGCTATTCCAAAAAGAGCGGTTAGGCAGAAAGAGGAGATAATAAAATATAGGAGGGAGAAAATCATATTCTAAGGGACTATTGATTCCCTGAGTGACTTCCAGAGCTATGGTCAAAGACTTTGGCCTTAAAGAGGAATGAGACATTTCTTGAAACATTAGGCCATATTGTTAAATACGTTCAGTTTCTATTATGTTATTTTGATTTTTTGAGACAGAGTCTCACTGTGTTGTCCTGGCTGAACTTAAACTCCTGGGCTCAAGCAATTCTCTCACCTGAGCCTTCTAAGTAGCTGAGACTACAGTCATGTGCCACTGAGCCCAGTCTATGGTCTAATATTTAAACATACCTCCTAAATCCTCCAAGATCATATAAACTTATACATACAATAAAAAACAAGTTATCTGGTGGGGTACACAAAGAACAAATTATATATATATATATGTGTGTGTGTGTGTGTGCATGTATGTGTGCATACTAGTAATTAGTGTTATACAGGGAATCAAAGCAGATTGATGTAATAGTGATCATGTGAGGATGTTTGTATGTAAATTTGTTTTCTTAGTTATATTTTTTCAACGATTCCTTTTCATTATTCTCTCCTGTAGTCTAGTTCCATAATGATCCTAACAATCACGAAAACATATGTTCGTCCCAAATTTCAAAATCCAAAGAGATAAAGAATTAATAGATTTTTTATTATTTCCTATTAAAACGGAACTCAGAATGATGAGTGCATTTTCATTGCAACCTTCTTAGATGGTTAGTCTGAACCAAAGGTTACTCTTCTTGTGGAATGTACAAATATTTGGGGCAGTATTTAGGTATCAGGAAGACTTTTAATATCCTCCTTTTAAAGCACATTTTATATACACACCTATGAAAGCTAAATATTCAAAGTAATTTTTTCTCTAGAAATTTAAACACAAAAGTGTAAAAATTCCATACTTGAGTTTGGTCTTATTTTTCCTATTCAGACATTATCAATCTTCCTGATGTATATTACCAATCATTTTTGAAATTCAGGTTTTTATGGGCATTTAGGATTATTGCAATGAAAAAAAATTAACAGTCATAGAAGGCATACAATGACTCCATACTTCGATTTCCATACATTATCAAGAAAAAGCCTCCCTCAAATCCCATACAACAGTCTCTTTGAACAGAATTTATGTCAGAATCTAGCACACAATATTTTCTAGCTGGCTCTAAAAGTCCAAGCTAATGGCATCTCAAGTGCTCCCCAATCAGGGTGTTTTTCAGTCTAACTGGCCTTATATTTTTAGAGCTTTATCTCCCCATTTCTTCTATAACTTATGTTTTCTTTCATTGTCTTAACATGATTACAGTGATGGTGTCAGGTCTTCTGTGATAGTAAATAGTTTCACCCCAGGTTACCTTGGTTGTGTCGGCACATACTGGGCTTGTCTATTGCTCACTGCTCTGTTTTCTCTGCCTTGACTTTTTTTACCTCATAACAGCTTGATTTTCTAATGCAACTCTTCTTCCAGTTCCCACAGTCTCTTAACTCAAGAGTGCCACTGTACCAGTTATAATCATGTCTGAAGTGTTCTATCAACAGTCATCCTCCTTTCTGATCAGGGATCTGAGGTGCCATCCATCATATTTTCAGTCTTTATTGCTGACCAGTTCTGTGAATCTTGCAACCTACTGCTAAATTTTAACACATGTTTCCAGGGAATCCTAACCCTTAATAGTAGGATTCCTCCTGTGTGTTCAGTCAATTTTCTTCCTTCTCCCTACTGCTGACATGATATCATGAATTACTTAGTCTAACATTAAATGTTTTATGATTTGGTCCCTACAAATTATTTAATGCTTCATTTCACAAGATGTACCAGGATGAATATTTTTGTCTAGCCAGGTTGAACTCATTGATTCCTTCCTTTGCTTCCTACAATATTCCTTTTCCTGGAATGATTTTAACTATGTGTGGCTGAGTGACTTGAAAATAAGAGTTACTCAAGAAATACTTGTTGGTTTACAGCTGTGTTCAATAAGTTCATTGGTTCAATAAAATATATATTTAACATGTTTTATAAGTTAGGCAGAAGAATACAATAACAAACCAAACAGAATCCCTCCTAACGAAGGTACATCCAGTAGGGAAAGACAATTTAAAATAACCTATGTGTCAGATGATTATAAGTGCTAAAAAGAAAAATTTAACAAGTTAAGGAAATACAGAAAAAAATAAAAACAGTACTATTTTATACAGAATGGTCAAACTTCCTGGATAAGAAATGTGAGCAAAGACTTAGATAAAACAGTGCAAGGGCACATAAAAATAAGGCTAGAACTTTCCAGACAAGAGAAACTCACTCATGAGGCCTTCAGATAAGTCACTGTACTTGAAAACAAGAAGGGTAATGAGGAGTGAAAGGAAGGGTTGTTATTTGGGGAACAAGCTAAGGCAGCAGAAGGAGGCATGTAGTAAGAAAGGATCCTTTCCTCTATATGTCAACCCCCAGGAAGCAGGTGGCTATATACTGACAAAAAGAGAAGCAAAAAGAAGTATTTTCCTTCACATATAAATAATACTTTAGAGAGAGAGAGATTAGTTTGCCCTGAAATATGAGTGGTAACAGAGAAGCAGGAAGGGAGGAGAGTGGAAGGGAGGAGAAGGGAGAGGAGGGGAGAGGAGGGGAGAGGAGGGGAGAGGAGGGGAGGGGAGAGGAGGGGAGGAAAGAATGGAAGCAAGAAAGAGAGAATGGAAGGGAAAGGATATGAAAAGATGGGAAAAAACGAAGGAAAGAAAACAAAGAAAAAAAAAGAAATAAATGAGTTTGCATTCACAAATAAATGATTACTTAATTAAACCTGAAATTCTTGAGTGATTTTATAATTTCACTTTTACCCTTTATATTTCAGAATTTAAGAAGAATATACATAATTTAATTTTGGATGGCATCAGTGGGCCTATTAGTGAAGGGAATATTAATTTATATGATTAGTTTGATAGCTATATCTTCTCTTTTCTCCTTTTCTTTCCTTTTGAAATATATATATAAAATTATTTTGATAACTATACCTTTCTTTTTTAAAATATATATTGGCCAGACGCAGTGGCTCACGCCTGTAATCCCAATCGTTTGGAAGGAAGAGGCAGGTGGATCATGAAGTCAAGAGATCGAGACCATCCTGGCCAACATCGTAAAACCCTGTCTTTACTAAAAATACAAAAATTAGCTGGGTGTGGTGGCACGCACCTGTAGTTCCAGCTACTCAGGAGGCTGAGGAAGGAGAATTGCTTGAACCTGGGAGGCGGAGGTTGCAGTGAGCCGAGATTGAGCCACTGCACTCCAGCCTGGAGCACGGCGACGGAGCGAGACTCTGTCTCCAAAAAAATACACACACACACACACACACACACACACACACACACACACACACACACACACACACGTGTTAAGTTCCATTAGGTTTGCCTACTACGTAACTTTTTCATTTTTTCCTTGAGGTAAATTACTTACAATATAATACTAAACATTTTAGAGTGAAAGTCAGTGGCATTCAGTATATTTAAAAGGTTGTGCAACTACTATGGTCTCATCCCAAAATAGTTTTGTCATCCCCCCCAAAATTTCAAACCCTTTACTCAGCTATTTGTCATTCCCTCATTCTCCCAGCCTCTGACACTATGAATCTGATTTCTTTCTGGGTGGATTTATATATCCTGGATATTTTATACGAATGGAATCACAGACTATATCCCCTTTTGTCTCTGTGGGTTTTTTTTCACTTGGCTTTTTTTTTTTTTGGTTCATCTAAACTGTAGTATGTATCAATACTTTATTCTTTTATTTATTTATTTATTTTTTGCCGCTGAGGAATATTTCATCATATGTATATAATATAAATTTTCTATCCATTCATCTCTTAATGGCCATTTGGGTTATTTTCATCTTTTGGTTATTGTGAATAGTGCTGCCATGAATATTTAGGTCCAGGTAAGTATTTGGGTGACTGTTTTTAATTTCAGGGGGCATATACCTGAAAGTAGAAATGGTGGGTCATATGATAATTCTATATTCAACTTTTTGATGAACACCAAAAATATTTTCCTCAGTGGCAGCACCATTTTTCATTCCCACCAGCAATGTTAATGGGTCTCTACATCCTTGGTAATAAAATCATTTATTGATATCTGTGGGGGATTGGTTCCAGAACCTGCCCCAGCGTCTTTCCCCTACCACTTCCCACCCAGATACCAAACTCTGAGAATGCCTAAGTCTTTTATATAAAATGGCACCACGTTTACATGTAAACTGTGCACATTTTCTCATATGCTTATAATCATCCCTAGATTATTTATAATACTGAACAGAATGCCTTCACAACACTTTACCTGCGTGGATTCAACGCAGTGCTTGATGCAGAGCAAATTCAAGTTTTGCTTTTTTGAATTTTGCAGAATGTTTTCCAAATATTTTTTATGTGAAGTTAATTGAATCCAGGTATGTGGTGCTCATAGATATGGAGGACCAACTGTACGTGTTATTCTTTTTTTTTTTTTTATAAAAAACAATATTACTGTAGCAATCCTTAGGAATGAGAAGTGGTATTGCATGGTGGTTTCAATTTGCTTTTCCTTAGTGACAAATAATGTTGAACATCTTTTCCTGTGCTACTGGCCATTTGTATATTTCTAGAGAAATGTGTACTCACAGTTTTTGCTCATTTAAAAAATTGGGCTGCTTGTCTTTTTGTTGTTGACTTTTAAGTATGTTTTATACATGCTGGATAGTAGACCATTATTAAATACATAACTTGCAAATATTTTTCCCATTCTGTACATACTCTTTTTACTCTCTTGATGGTTTCCCTGATGCATAAAACTTTTAATTTTGATGAAGTCATATATTTATATATGCATATATACACATACACACACACAAATACATACACACACACACACACACACACATATTCTTTTGTTGCTCATACTTTTGATGTTGTACCAAAAGTCCATTTCCAAATTCGAGTTTATGGAGATTTACTCCTACCTTTTCTTTTAGGTGATTTGTGGTTTTATCTCTTAAATTTAAGTCATGGGCTTATTGTTATTTCATATTTGTATTTGTCATAAGGTAAAAGTAAAACCATATTCTTTTGCAGATAAATATGCAATGGTCCTAGTGCCAGTTGTTAAAGAGTCTTGGCACTCTTACTGAATTGTCTTGGCACTCTTGTTGAAAATCAATTCACCATATCGTATGATTTTATTTGTGTACTCTTATTTCCATTCCATTAGTTTGTATGTCTACTCTATGCCAGTACCTCACTGTTTGGGTTACTGTTACTTTGTAGTAAGTTTTCAAATCAGGAAGCATGAGTTTGCACTTCTTTTAAAGCACAATTTTAGATATGTAGGAGCCTTTGTGATTCCACATGAACTTGAGGATACACTTTCATTTCTGCAAAAAGGGTCATTGGAATTTTGATATGAGTTGAATTGCATCTGTATATCACTTTGGTTAGTACTGACATCTTAACAATATTAAGTCCTCCAATGCATAAACATGAGATGTCTTCCCATTTACTTAATTTCTGTTTAATTTCTTTCAGCACTATTTTGTAGTTTCCAATGAACAAGTCTTTCACTTCCTTGGATAAATCTACTTCTAGTGATTTTTTTCTTTGAATGCTATTGTAAATGGAATTGTTTTCATAATTTTCTTACCGTATTGTTCATTGCTGATATATAGAAACACAACTGGTTTTGCATATAGATCTTGTACACTATAACAAACAGAATGTTACTATCTGTAGTAGCTTTTTTGTGGAAAGCCAGAAATACTGTATGTATAGAATCATGTCATCTTCAAACAGAGAGAATTTTACTTCCTGCTTTCCAATTTTTTATTCCTTTTTCTTAGTTAATTGTTCTGGCTAGATTTTCCAGGACAATATTGAATAGCACTGGTAAAAATGTGCACATTTGCCTTGTTCCTCAATTTAGCAGTATAGCTTTCAGTCTTTCACCATTGGCTATCATGGTAGCTGCAGGTTTTTCATCAATGCCTTTTTTCACATTAAGAAAGATCCCTTTTATTCTGGTTCTCTGAGTGTGTTAATTATGAAAGCTGCTGAACTTTGTCAAATGCTTTTTCTTTGCCAATAGAAATCATCATGTGGATTTTCCTTTCATTTTACAAATGCGAGGACTTATAACTGATTGATTTTCTTATTTTGAACTATTCTTGCATTCCTAGAATAAATCTACATTTATAATGAATAGCCTTTGCCTAGCTTTGGTATCAGGATAATAAAACCTTCATAAAATAAATTGGAAAGTGTTTCCTACTCTTATTTTTTGGAAATGATTGAGAAAATTTGGTATTAATTACTTTTTAAATGTTTGTTATAATTCACCAATCAAACTCTCTGGTTTTGGGCTTTCCTCTGCTGGAATTTTTTTATTACTGGTTCAATTATTTACTTAATATAGGTCTAAGATCTCCTTGGATCATTTTATGCAATTTGAATACTCCCTAAAGGTTGTTTATTTCATCAGGTTTATTTAATTTGTTGGCATACAATCATTCAGAATATTATCTTATAATCCATTTTAATTCTATAAGGTCAATAGTAATATCTTCACTTTTATTTCAGATTTAATTACTTGTGTCTTCTCTATTTTGTTCTTAGTCATTATAGCTAAAGATTTGTCAATTTCATCTATTTTTTTTTCAAAGAGCAAAACATTGGGTTTCTTAATCTTCTCCATTGTTTTTAGATTTCATTAATTTCTGGTCAATTTTTAAATTATTTCCTTCCTTTTATTAGCTCCGGGTTTAGTTTTCCCTTATTTTTATTGATCCTTACATATAAAGTTAGGGTTTTGATTTGAGATCTTTTTTCTTTTATAATGTAGGTATTTATAGCTATACATTTTCTTTGAACACTGCCTTCTCTATATTCTGTAGTTTTTCTATGTTGTTTTTATTTTTATTTGTCTCAAAGTATTTCAAATTCCACATGTGATTTTTTCTTTGGCTCATTGGCTATTTATGAATTTGTTGTTTTCTTTCCATGTATCCATAAATTTTCATTTTTCTATCTGCTATTGATTTCTAGCTTTATTCCACTGTAGCCAGAGAAGATACTTTTTATTATTTCAATCTTTTTAAATTGATCAAGGCTTTTTGTGGCACAACATCTGGTCCATCAAGGAGGATGTTTCATGTGACTTGCAAATAACATATCTCCTGCTGTTATCACGTGGTATATTCTATATATTTGTTAGGTCTAGTTGTTATACAGTGTTGTTCAAATCTTATGTTTTCTTATTAAACTTCTGTTTACATTTTTTGCTGATTATGAAAAATAAGGTGTTGAAGTCTCCAACTATTATTACAGAATTATCTATACCTCCATTCAATGTTGACAATGTTTGGTTCATATATTTTAGGACTCTGTTGTTTATTGCTTTCATGTTTAGAATTGTTATATATTCTTGATGAATTGACTTTTTGTTAATAGATAATGTCATCCTTTGTCTCCTTTATCCAACCAAGCTTTATCCAACAGTATAATAATTATGGTTGTTTTAAATGCCTGATCTGATAATTCCAACACCTCTGCCATATCTGAGTCTGGTTCTGATTGGTCTCCCAGAGAGCTTTTAACCCTCAGATTTGTCCACTCTGAGCCAACACAAATTCTCTGACTATAGTTCAAGTTTTAACCATAATCCTAGTTCCCATGAAGGTTTCTGCTCGGATTTTCTGCTCTATTAAAGTTGTCATTATCTGTATTTGGTTGTCTATATTTACAACTTTGCAGGCAGTGGTTTGCCCTGTGATCTCACTCCTCTGATTGACATAAGAAGAGTTGTTCATTTTTTTCAGTTTGTTCAGCTTCTTATTTATTGTTAGGGGACCAAGTGACAACTTTTAAACTTCTTATAAACTGGACCAGAAAATAGAAGTCCTTCTTTTTCGCTAGGGACATTTTTTGACTTAAATAGATTTTGTCCAATAATATTATAACTAACTTATCTCTTTTGTTATGATTTGTAAGCAATGTTATTTCCCATCCTTTCACTTTCAATTTATTTGTGTCTTCGGTTCTAAAGTGAGTTTGTTGTAGACAGCATACAGTTAGATTGCGTTTTTAAATCTATCTTCTTATGTTTGCCTTTTGATTACAGAGTTCAATTTATTTACATGCAAAGTATTTCTAATAAGGAAAAATGTATTTGTGATATTTTTTATATGGTTTGTATGTCATATCTATTTTTGTTGTTGTTTCTGATTCCCTATTCCCTCCTCTACTGACTTTTTTGTGTTTGACTTATTTTGGGTGTACCATTTTGATACCCTTCTCATTTACTTTATATATATATTATCCAAATTCTTAGTGGTTATCAGGATGACTACAATTAACATTCTAAATGTATAAAAATCAAGTTTGAATTTATACCAACTAAGCTTCAATAGCATACAAAAAACTGCTAATCTACAACTCTGTCATCTTCCTTTACCTTGTTATTGTCATAAATTAGGACTTTATACTATATACCCATTAACATAGACATAATTATCATTTTATATATTTATCTTTTATTATATAGACAATATACAGTTACAGACCAAAAATACAATAGAATTGGCATTGACATTTACCTATGTAATTTCGTTTATGAGAGTTGTTTAGTTTTTTGTATGTCTTCTGATTACTGTCTAGTGACATTTTATTTCAGCTTGAAAGACTATCATCACTATTTCTTGTAGGATAGTTTTATTAGTAACAACATTTTGTTTATCTGGGAATATCTTATGTTTTTATTCACTTTTGAAACAAGTCTAGTTTTGCTGAATAAAGAATTATTGATTGATGCTTCTTTTTACTTAGCACTTTAAAAAATGCCATGCAATATGGTATGGATTTGTGTCCCTGGCCAAATCACATGCTGAATTGCAGGAAGAGCTTCGTGGAAGGTTACTGGATCATAGGGGCAGATTTTCCCCCTGCTGTTCTCATAATAGTAAGTTCTCGCAAGATCCGATGGTTTAAATGTGTGTTGCAATTCCCCTCTTGCTCTCTCTTTCCTGCCACCATGTGAAAAATGTCCTTGTTTCCCCTTCAATTTCCACCATGATTGTAAGTTTCTTGAGGTCTTCCAGTCATGCTTCCTGTTAAGCCTGCAGAACTGTGAGTCAATTGATCTTCTTTTCTTCATAAATTTCCCAGTCTTGGGTAGTTCTTTCAAGCAGTGTAAAAATGAACTATACACTATCCCACTCCCCTCTGATTTCCAGGTTTCTAATGAGAATATTGCTGCCAATTTTATTGAAGATCCATTTTATATAATGAGTCACTTCTTTTTTGCTTTTAAAATTCCCTCTTATGCTTTTCCTTCAAACAGTTTTATTATTGTATGCTTCTGTATAGATCTCTTCAAGTTTTTCCTTCTTTGAGTTGAATGAACTTCTTGAAGGTATAGATTCATGTGTCTTTTATCAAATTCACAGTTTTTGACCATTCTTTTTTTAAATATCTGCCCCTTTATCTCCCAATACTGCTTCTTGGACTTCTATGATGTATATATTGGTATGCTAATTGTGTCACACAAATTTCATTTTTCTTCATTTTTATGTCTCTCTGCTCCTCAGATTGGATAACTTCAATTGACTTGTATTCAAATTCACTGATTCTTTCTTCACCCTGCTCAAATCTGTCATTGGAACCTTCTAGTAAGTTTGCCACTTCAGTTATTGCACTGCTACGCTCCAGATTTTGATTGGTTTCTTTTCACAATTTTAATCTCTATTGACATTCTCTATTTGTTTAGATATTATTCTCTTATTTTTCTTTAACTCTGAGATGTTACATTTTTCTAGTAAATCCAACATCGGGGCTTCCTCAATTTTGGTTAATTTCTTCTTTGAAAGAGTCATATTTTCTTATTTGCAAGCTTTGTAATTTTTGGCAAAAATTGGACATTTTTTACATACAATGTAGTAACTCTGGAAATCAGATTCTTCTCCCTCTTCAAGGTTTATTTTTATTGTTTGCTGTGGGCTACAACTTTGTTGTTTAGTGAGAGTTCCAAATTATTTTTGTGACGTATCTAATCTTTGTCAAGTGTGGTATCTGCAATCTCTTTTTCCTTAGTTTATACTCAGCTCATGTTCTACAGAGAGATTGAGAAAGACGGAGGGAGGAAGAAGAGAAGGAGAAGGAAGGAGAGGGAAGTAACCTCCTATTCTTCACACATTGTCATTGTGCTAAAGCATTCCTTCAACTCAGCCAGGCAGGACTCTTAGACTGACCTTCCTGCTTACATTGAGGCTAAGGAACAGAATCACCCAGAGGTGCAATCTTGAGGTCTTCTTATGACTTTTCTAAGCATGAGCCCTGCTTTGTGCATGCATGTAAGTTTCTAAATTCCCTAATATACAAGAGCCCTTCTGAATGCTCTAATTTCCCAAAGACTATATCCCTTATATTTCCTTTTAAGCTTTAAGCTTTCTACTGTTTGCCTCAGTTGTAATATTTTTCCCCAGCTAGTAGTGGGTTGGGTGTTTTCCTTATGACGTTGTCCAAGAAATGCCTTCTACTTTTCTGACAGGAGTAATTTCCATAATTTGCTAAACAAAGGTAGCATGTTGCCTCGGTCTTTCAGGCAGGCCTTAGAAAGATTAGAACAGACTAAAACAATTCTTTATAAGTAAGATCTGTTCTGCTTCCTTAGGAATAGGGGATCTGAGTTCCACAATGAGAATGTAAGCAGCAATCTTCAAGTCCACCACTACGCCTGGGAGGGAATAGGACAAGGGTAAGTAAAAAAGACCATGAAATATTACTACTATTTTTAAATTATTGTTCTGTTGATTCAGTGTTCACTTGGTTATTATAGACCTTTTCCTGTTTTCCTGAGTTCTGACAAAGTGGATTGTGGCAGTTTTTGCTTCTGCTTTGAGTTACCTACTTTACTATTTTAGGTGATATCATTCTTAGCACATAAGCTTTTATACTTCATAGTAATCTCTTTCTTATTTTTCTCTGGGTTCTGTGTGGTTTGTTCAAACAAGTAATTTGATTTTTGTTTTGCTTTTTTATTTAGCTTTCAATCGTCTGTTAATCCCTCCATTGGGTTTTTTATTCAATAATTATGCATTTCATCTTCAGTTAATCTTTTCCACTCTTATATTTCTCCCTTTTGCTAGATACAATGATGTGGAATCCACATATGGCCACTAAATTAGATATTTTCTAAAGCCTTCTCTTATGTTTTTGCCATATTGAAAACTGGTCTTTGTTTTTGAACAAGGTGGATTTTTCTGACTCCAAACACATTCTTATCATAGAAAAAAAGTTTCATACATAGTAACATCATACTCCTTTGTCAGTATTTTATTCTTTTTAGTCTTAAAAACTGGTCATTTGTCCTGGGTCTTTAAGGTTATTTTATTAGAAAATTGAAAGATTTTGCATAAAATTCACCATCATAATCTAATTAGAATGAAAGTCTGTATTTTCTCAGCTATTTTAATGCTACACGTTATGTCTCTTGATTTTTTCTGACATTATGTCTCTTGCTTTTTTCTGATTTTAGTCCAGGAATTTTATGGGGTTTTTTCCCTAAGATACTAGATAAAGCTAATGCCAACCATTAGAATTAGCTTATGTTTCTTTAATTGGGTAAGTAAAGATAATTAAAGGCAATGCGGGGAGATAGAAAGACACACACACACACACACACACACACACGTACACGTGGCAGGGGGAGAGCAATAGAATTTCTCTATCTTTATTTATCTATATCCACACTAACCATTAGAACTTTCTTATATTCCTTTAATCAAGTAATTAAAGATAATTAAAGACAATGTGGGGAGAGAGAAAGACACACACACACACACACACACACACACAGAGAGAAAGAGAGAAAGATAGAGAGAGAAAGAGAGAGAGAGAGAGAGAGAATCTATTTCTATTTGCCTATATTTACACCAGCAAAAAAAATCCTGAACTCTCAAGTGTGAAGAATCACTGGAAATTGGAGAGAAGAAGCACCTCTAAAGAACCACTGTATCTGCTTAGGTGAATGTGGGAACAGGTAAGTATTTTCTAAATATACAAAAGAGAGAGAAAGTAGAGTCTATACAAATGTAATTTTTTTAACCAAAGGTTTTTTGTCCATTTCTCTGCCATCAAATAGAAAACATGCCAATTCCTCCTTTTTAAAACAATTAAATGCAGTGAAATAATTTAAAAGGAACTACACTGGTAGGATATTTGGCATATCTTTTTTCAAATGTTTCATAGTGTTTGGAAACAGGCCATTTCTCATGAGATATAACTATTACTTTTTCATGCTGTTCAAAAATGCACACAGAAACACACACATACATACACACACAAATACACACTCACTTTTTTTAAAAAAATATGTCACCTAGCATTTTACCCTTTCTACATGTTCCAAATTACTGGAATATTTGAATGTCCCTATCAGTAAGTTTAGGGGTTTCCTGTAAAATCTTGGGGCCATGATAACATTATTGTAACTGTTCCCTGTGACTTTTAGATTTGTGTCAAAAAGGCAAAAGATCAACTAAAATTCCAATTAAAACACTGTATAAGATAATCCTGTATAAATGGCTGACTTCATTAAATTCCAGCATTAAATATGTATTTCTTTTAAGAACAAGGTCTTTGAACTCTACAAAGAGAATTATTTTTATTGCTTAATAAACATGACAATTTTAGGCACAAAAGAGATTTAACTAATTCCAACCCTGAATTACAAGAAACCTGAAGAATCTCTCAACTTGCTCAGTGGTTATAACCAACATTCTCTAGCAGAGCAACAATTTTATGTCTCAAACATATGATTTTACTGCATATTAGTGTCACCGGGGGAACTTTTATAATTTCTGATACCCTGCTTGCTCCCCATGCCAATTAAATTAGAATGTGTAGAGAAGAGATAAAGGTATTAGAAATATATTGCTGGGGAAATACATAGCAAAGTTTGAGAATCATGGTGTTAATAGAGATAGGAGGTAGACGAAGGACTAGGCAGATAGGGAAGGTCCCCAGAGAATCTCCAACCAACCTTACAAGTGTTTACACCAGATATTTTGTTATGAGGGAACCTGCGCAGGGGACTTGTCTGGGCATGCCTGCAGCAGACTGAAGGCCCATATGCTCTGGGGAAATGGGGTGGAGCCACCAGGAATTCGTACCTTATGCAGGGGTGAAGCCTGGCCCCAGCTCATGGGTGGTGGCTCTGGTTTTCAGTTTGGGAGGTACAAACCTGCTTGCAGGTCCCTCTCTTTTGGCTGAGAGCGTTCTTTTCACTTAATAAATTCTGCCCCCTTCACCCCTGAATGTGTCTGCATGCCTAATTCTTCCTAGTCATGAGACAAGAACCTGGATTAGTGAAGCTAAAGAGCAAAACACCCTCCATCAATGTTCATTCTCAAACAATAGTGTAGATAGGAATCATATGACATGCTATGATAAGCTTCATGACTCTCTCCCCCAGTTAGTTTGATTCAGTAGGTCAGGAGTGGGCACTTTAGATGATTTGAATGTTAGTGATACATGAACACATTAAAGAAATACAGGTCTAAGACAGTGTTACTCACACAGTGGTCCTTAGAATTAGCAACATCAGAATCAGCTACAAGCTTGTTGGCAATGCAAATGCATTGGTCCTAACACCACCTACTGAATCCCTGAGCCTATGTTTTCATCAAGCTCTCCAAGCAATTCTTTATATCCTTTATGCAATTTGAGAACCCATTGTTGTAACGCATACAAAATGTTAAGTATAGACAGTTTCTGACTGGGGCCAAATTCAACCCACTATTTTGTATTTCTTCTGTGGTTCAGATTGTCCACCATGGCACTGAGATTATGCCATGTGTTCCACGATCTCCTCAGAGGTAACAGATTTTGGAGAAAGAGGGTACCAAGGAGGAAGAGATGGTGAACAAAGGACAGGCCATTCATAGGAAAGAGCAACACACTTGAATTTAGAAGTTCTAATTTCCTTTCCTTCTACGCCATTGACTAACTGGATTAATTTGGGTTAGTGACTTCACCACTTTTTTTCCCAAATATGACAGGAAGTGTAAAAGTAAGCTACATGTAGAACTTTTAAAATGTAAATTTTCTATACAGGTATTGCATTTTATTATTATTGCTCAAGGCCATAAGAGCATATACTTAGAAAAGAAAATGCTAATATCAAATGAAGCTATTTTAGGACCACAGCTTAATAATACAGAAAGTGGCAAAGGCAACACTCCTACCTTTACTATAAGAAAAAAGCTAGACAAATTGCAAATTAGTGACTTTTTTGGAACCTATTACAAAACTGAGGTTGCAAAGCAATCAATTAATCCTACATCTGGGAGAAAGACTACCCTTAGGAGAAAGAAGACAAGACAACTCTCTTATCAGGGGAATAAATCCATGTAACCAGCAGGATAATTCAGCTAAAAAATGTAACAATGACTAAAAGCAAACTATAAGCTAGCTTGAGAATGTGACATTAATCAAGATAAAAAAGATCGTATGAATAGTCCTAAAACCATTAAGGAAATAGAACTTGTAACTTTAAAACAACCCCCAAAAAGTAATCTTGGGCCCAAAAGATTAGAATTCTACTAAATGTTTAAACAGCACCAGTTCTATGAATCTTTATTTAAAAATTTCAAAGACAATAGAAACAAAAACTATGTTCACACAAAATCCTACACATTAATTTTTATATCTGTTTTATTTAGAACAGCCCCAAATATCTTGGTAAACAAACAAGATGTCCACCAGTGTAGAAATGGTTAAAAAAAAACTGTGGAATATCCACAGTATGAAATACTACTCAGACATAAAAAGAAATGGATTATTAGTACAACAACATAGATAAATCTCAGTAATTATACTGTATGAAAAAAGCCAATCCCTAAAGGTTACATACTGCATGATATCATTTACCTAATATTCTTGAAATCACAAAATTATAGAGATGGAGGACAGATGAGTGGTTGCTAAGGGTTACAGAGGAAATAGGAGAGGGAAAAAAGTAGGTTTGCCTATTAAAGAGCAACATAAGGTATCCTTGTGGTGATAGAAATGTACTGTATCTTGATTGTCAATATCCCAAATGCCAATATCCTGGTTGTGATATTGTACTATAGTTTTGCCAAATAACACTATTGAGGAAAACTGGGTAAAGAGTACAGAGTCCCAGAGTCCCTCTGTATTATTTCTAAAACTGCATGTAAATCTACAATTAACTCAAAATTTAGGTTATTAAAAATTAATGAAAAGACTTCTAAAATCTGTGCAGCTTACAAATAAGACAAGCAATTAAAATTCATATCAGTTAATAGGTCCCCCAAATTACTGAGAAGACAAACCGATAAAGAAATGTGCAAAGAATTATGTTTCAATTCACTTGTGAAAAGATACTTATCTAGTAATCAACAATGCAAATTTAAATATATATATATAATAGATTTCTATACTATGAACCCAAAAAATAAAAAGAAATGAACAATCTGTATTTATTGTTTAAAGTAGTATAAATCAGTACAACTTCTAGAAGGGCAATTTGGCAGTATCTATCAAAATTTTGAGCATATAATATGCATACAAATAACCTGGAAATTCTAAACTGTACCATAAGACCTCTATACAGCCAGTTTTATTGACTGCTCTTTCAAGCATTGTAGTGAGTGCTAGGATAAGAAAGTTAAAAGACAGTCTCTACACTTAAATTTGTGTGTATAATAAGTACACAAAGTGATACTAGATTGAGTCAGTTGGAGAAAAAGGGGCATTTTGTGAAAATGCAGAATAACTTTTGTTGAGTATTATTTCGTTATGCAAGCAGAGACAGAGAACAAGAGGTGGAGAAGCAGAGCGATCATATTCTCATGTGCTCAGAAATGTCCCCAAATCGGAATTTCCTGTCCCACCAAAGAATGGAACGTGAAGAAAACAAGGTATTAGAAGAAGTTATAGCACTGATACGCTTTGGCTCTGAGGATTGTTGACAATCCAGACAAAGCCAATGAGAAAAATAGAACTTCATGTGGGAGACAGAAGTGGCCTCAAAGTGATACAGCAAAATTCAACTTGTCCAAGCCAATACAGGTTCTAGGCAACAGAAATCTTCAGACAGTTGTCACTGAGTTGCGGTGTGGGACAGAGTTGGTGTAATCTTTGGAGCAGTTTCTAGTCATGAATACCATCATGGAAACAGAAGATAAGCTTGTGTTTTATTATCAAGCCTTTGATGAGGAATCAAAACTCTATGCCAATGGACTAAAATTCAGTTCCTTTCCCAGAAGAAAAAACTTTTTTAAAAGACAGAAGCCTATGTAGAGAAAGCAAGACAGGGGTGATGAGAAAATCATACCTTTATGGTAATGCAGATGTCAAAGATTAATTTCAGATACTCCCAAAACAAACTAACAAAAACAATTATTTATGACAAGCCTAATTCTAAATCCCACTTTGGGCATTTAGACTAAATCTCTAGAATTAGTTTCAAAACCTGTTTCAGAAAGGTATTGGAGGAAAGAATGTCTAAGTTTTCTCTTTTTTTTAATGAATAATTATGTTCCTCTTGGATCCTATTTTTAACGAGAAGAGACACCTGAGAAAACAATGCATAGAGAAATAATTTACATAGGAAGGAATTATGAATGGAAAATAATAGTTTCAATCACCTATAGTGACTTCCTGTCGTTTTCAATTTTGGGAGGGAATGAGGGTGGGAGTTTTATTTAGTTTTTGAATGTGTAATATTTCCTCAAAGTTCAAAATTTAACTTTTTTAAAAACTGTAATAAAAGTTAAAAAAAAAAACTTTTAAAAAGGCCTGACTCCATATTTTTAATGTATGACTGTCAACTTCTTTCAAGCCTCTCCCTCTTCTTTTCCTTTGGTTTGACATCTATTAAATAGATAGGCTAAGAAATCCCACACATGTCTCCTCCATTGGGGCCTGTGGGAAATTCAAACCTTACGAAATTCCAGCTCATGAAGACTCCTAGCCACTACAACGCCTGATCCACTCAGTTTGCCAATCTGTGTCTGTTTGTGCCACCTCACTCTCCCTGGAATTCCCTCATGTGAGTAATAAGCTTTTCCAACTTTGAGTGTTGAAAAGGGCCATCTTCTTTTTGTGGAATATCTAAAACAATGCTGCTGTAAGCAGGATGTCTAGATGATATCCACCACTAGCAGGGGGCTTTCTTCTCTTGCTTTGGCTTGATAACTGGCTCTGCTGCCTGCCAGTGGAGCAATTCTTTTGATCGGCTGCATGCTGGCTAGCCAGCTCTTTGAGCTGTGTTGCTGCCTTCAGGCAAGTTTGTGCCTTCAGTGTGCTGCACGGTGCTGTATTCGTTGAGCTCTATCCAGTCTTTGTTATGAGTCATATGAAATTGAGGCCCCCCCTCTTACAGCGGCCTTGGGTTGTGTGTGTCAGCCTCAGCTTGGGCCTATTGTATTTCAATTTCAACATATGCCGTGACAGAAGTTCACACTGAGGAGAATAACTCACATCCTGTGACTCTTGGTTGTATCCTAACCAGGCATTGGCTTCCATTCTAGAGAGTCCTCAGGGGAAAGACTGATACCCTATAAAATATGTGGGTTCACTTGGGCAGAAGAGGAACTGTTACTACATGGCATGCCAAAATCCACACTCCTAAAGGCAGATGGCACAATAAAACCTTACAAAATGTCTTTACTACTGATGTTACTGAAAATGCCTGTGCCATCCAAATAGATGTAGATCTCCAAGTTATAAGTAAAATTGCCTACAGTATATTTATGGCCCAGTTAGGGGACTAATTCAACCACTTTAACGCAGGAGGCCCCTAACGCTGATGACAATGATTAGAGATTATCTGGAGAAAAGAAATCTTCTAAATATGAGTTGAGTAGAGACCCTGCCACCCCACAAAAATATACACAAAAACAGAGAGGAAGACAGTGAGAGAGGAAGAAATCTCATACTGGAGGAGGAAATAGAAAACCAAAGTCAATGTCCACAAATTGACCCAATTGGAAATCTGAAATTTACTAAAATAATTTATGCAACAAAAAGATGACTTTTGTACCTCCATAGTACAGGTTCTGAATTAACTTTAAAATCTGCTGAAACCTACCAACTGGTAAACCTTTGTGGTCATAAACAATACAGGGGCTCAGGGAGCAAAATAACAAAATGGAAGCCTACATTATTCATTCTTCCACAGGAACACCAAATTTTAACAACTACCTGCACACAGAAAAGCATGTCACAAGAACCAAAAAAAGGTGAGCAATCATAGTACCTGATTTTGACTTCATATTGCTGAAGAGGCATTGAAGAGGGTCAGAGAGAAACTCTTTGATAGCCCACAGCACCCCTCCTCCACTCCCCTGTAGCAGCTATGGGGCATGGAGAGCCTGTGCCATTGTGGGTTGGAGAGCACAGTGACTGGGGAACTTTATATTGAACTCAGTGCTGCCCTGTCTCAATAAAGAGCAAAGTGTGCTGGGCTCAGCCAGCATCCACACATGGAGCGAGCATTTGCACCAGGCCTAACCAGAGGGAAACCATCCATTCTAGCAACGAGGACTTCAGTTTCTCAACAAACTTCACCATTAAGGGTTAAAGTGCCCTGGGGTTGTGGTAAAATTGAAGGGCAGTCTAAGACATAAAAACTGCAAATTCCTGGGCAACTCCTAAGTGGTATCTGACTTATGGAGATATCAATTGGGGTGGCTAAGGGAGTGCTTGTGCCACCCCTCCCTGAAACCCAGATAGTGCAGCCCACTGCAATGAAAGTGACTTATTCCTTTTGTTTAAGGAGAAAGGAGCTAAAAGTAAAGAGGACTCTGCCTTGCATCTTGGATATCAGCTCAGCCACAGAAAACAGGGCACTAGGCAGAGTCAGGGGGCTCCCATTCTAGGCCCTGGCTCATGGATGACATTTCTAGACACACCCTGGTACAGAAGAGAATCCGCTGCCTGAAGGGAAGGGCTCATTCCTGGCAGGATTCATCACTTGCTGACTAAAGAGCCCTTTGGCCCTGAATAACCAGCAGTGTTATCAAAGTAGTACACTATGGGCTCCGAGATGAACTGCCCACAGGTATGACCCAGTACATTCCCAACTGTGTTTGCTACAGTGAAAGACTCCTTCTGTTTGAGCAAAGCAGAGAGAACAGTAAAGGAGACTTTATCTTGTACCCTTAGGTACCATCTCAACCATATTGGGACAGAGCAACAAGCAGACCATTGGGGTCCCGAGCCCAGGCCTAGGGATAGAAAGCTTATTCAAAGGGATGTTCACAGAACTTCTCAAACCTAGAGAAAGATATCAACATTCAAGTACAAGAAAGTTATAGAACACCAAACAGATGTAACCCAAAGACTATCTCAGGGCATCTTGTAATCAAACTCCCAAAGGTTAACAATAAAGAATCCCAAAAGCAGCAAGAGAAAATAAATAAATAACATACAATGAAGTTTTACTATGTCTGGCAGCAGACTTTTCAGTAGAAAGCTTAGAAGCCAGGACATGACATATTTAAATTACTGACAGATAAAAAACTTTTGCCCTAGAATAGTATATCTGGCCAAAACATCCTTCAAGCATGGAAGAGAAATAAACACCTTTGGAGACAAACAAAAGCTAAGGGATTTCATTAACATTAAACCTGCTGTACAAGAAATGCTAAAGAGAGTACTTCCATCTGAAAGCAAAGAATTTTAATGAGCAGAAAGAAGTCATCTCAAGGTACAAAACTCAGTGGTAATAGTAAGCACGCATAAAAACAAAAATATTGTAACACTGTAATTATGTTGTATAAACTATTCTTAATTAGAAAGAATAAATAATGAACTAATCCAAAATAATAACTATGAAAATTTTCAAGATATAGTATAATAAGACATAAAGAGAAACAACAGAAACTTAAAAAGTGGGAGGATGAAGTTAAAGTGTTGCGTTTTTATGAGTTTCTTTCTCCATGTTCATTTACACAGTCAGTGTTAAATTGTCATCAGTTTAAAGTAATGGGTTATAGAATACTATTGGCAAACCTCATGGCAATCTCAAATAATAATAAAAAGATACAATGGATACAAATAAAATTAAAAGCAAGAAATTAAAACATACCACCAGAGAAAATCACCTTTACTAAAAGGAAGACAGGAAAGAAGGAAGAGAAGACCTCAAAACACCTAGAAAACAAATAACAAAACGGCAGGAATAAGTCCTGACTTACTAATGATAAAATTGAATGTAAATTAGTTGAAAACTCTAAAATCAAAAGACATACAGAAGCTGAATGGATAACAAGACCCAATGGTCTGTTGCCTATAAGAAACACTTTTCACCTATAAAGATACACACAGACTGAAAATAAAAGTACGGAAAAAAAATATCTCATGCAAATGGAAACCAGAAAAGAACAGGAGTAGCTTGACTTACATCAGACAAAACAGATTTCAAGACAAATCTATAAAAAGAGACACAGAAGGTCATTTTTTATTGATATAGGAGTCAATCCAGCAGCAGGATATAATGATTATAAATATATATAGACCTAATACTGAAGCACCTAAACATATAAAGCCAATATTTTCAGAGCTAAAGAAAGAGATAGACTCCAATACAATAATAGCTGAGATGTCAACACACTACTTTCAGGATTGGAAAGATCTCCCAGAGGGAAGATCTCCTATAATTTGCACTATGGACCAAATGGACATAATGGATACATATAGAACAACATTTCATCCAAATAGTACAGTATACACATTCTTTTCAATACATGGATCATTCTTAAGGATAGATCCTATGTTGGTTCACAAAAACAAGTTTTCAAACATTCAAAAAAATTGAAATAATTTGAAGCACATTCTCTCACCACAGTAGAATAAGCCTGTAAGTTAACACAAAGAGGAATTTTGAAAACCGTATGAATACATGAAAAATAATATACTCCTAAATAATAATAAGTGCATCAATGAAGAAAGTAAGAAGGAGATTGAATAATTTCTTGAAACAAATTATAATGGAAGCACAACATAGTAAAACCTATGAAATACAGCAAAAGCAGTACTAAGAGGGAAGTTTATAGCTATAAGTGTCTGTATCAAGAAAGAAGAAAAACCTCAAATAAACGAATGATTTATCTTACAAAATTAGAAAAGCAAGAGCAAACTGAACCCAAAATTACTAGAAGAAAATGAATAATAAAGCTTAGAGCAGAAATAAGTGAATTTGTTTGGTTTTGTTTTGTATTTTGAGTCAGAGTCCTGGTCTGTCACCCAGGCTGGAGTGCAGTGGCACAATCTTGGCTCACTGAAACTCTGTCTCTCTGGTTCAAGCAATTCTTTTGATTCAGCCTACTGAGTAGCTGGGGTTACAGGTTCTTGCCACCATACCTGGCTGACTTTTGTATTTTTAGGAGAGATGAGGTTTCACCATATTGGCCAGTCTGGTCTTGAACTCCTGACCTCAGGTGATCCACCCACCTTGGCCTCCCAAAGTGCTGGGATTGCAGACATGAGCCACCATGCCTGACCAGAAATAGTGAATTTGAAATGAAGAAAGCAACAGAAAATATTAATTTAAAAGTTGGTTTTTTGAAAAGATAAAAAAACTAATCAAACTTTAGCAAGACTAACAAAGAGAAAAAAAGGAGAAGAATCTAAATAAAATAGGAGATAAAAAAAGGAGATTTTACAACTGATACTACAGAAATTCAAAAGGTCATCAGTGGCTACTATTGAGTAACTGTATGCCAATAAATTAGAAAATATAGATGAAATGGACAAATTCCTAGACAAATGCAACCTATCAATATTGAACCATGAAGAAATCCAAAACCTAGACAGACAAATAATAAGTAACAAGACAGAAGCTGTAACACAAATTCTCTCCTAAAGAAAAGCCTCGGGCCTGATGGCTTCACTGCTGAATTCTACCAAACATTTGAAGAAAGAATTCGAATCCTATTCAAAGTGTTCTGAAACATAGAGAAGGAGGGAAAACTTTCACACTAATTCTACAAGACCAGTATTATATTACCCTGGTACCAAAACCAGACAAAGACACATCAATAAAAGAAAACTACAAGCCAGAGAATATTCATTCTCTGATGAATATTGGCATGAAAATCTTTCACAAATTGTCAGCAAACCAAATTCAAGAATACATTAGAAAGATCATTCGTCATATCAAGTGGGATTTATCACTGGGATGCAAGGGTAGTTCAACATATGTAAATCAACAAATTTGATGCAGCATATGAACAGAATGAAGGACTAAAACTACATTATCATTTCAAATGATGCTAAAAAAGCATTTGATAAAATTCAACATTCATTCATGATAAAAAGGCCCAGAAAAAAATTGGGTATACAAGAAATATACATCAACATACTAAAGGCCATATATGATAGATCCATAGCTAGTATCATGCTGAATGAGGAAAAACTAAAAACCTTTTCTGTAAGATCTGGAACACGACAAGCATGTTCACTTTCAACACTGTTATTCAACATGGTTCTGGAAGTCCTGGCTAGAGCAATTAGACAAGAGAAAGAAAAAAAGTTTATTCAAACTGGAAAGGAAGAAGTCAAACCATTCTTGTTTGCAGATAATATAATCTTATATTTAGAAAAACCTAAAGATTTTACCAAAAAAACCTATTAGAATATATAAACATATTCGGTATAGTTGCACAATATACAAATAGTAGCATTTCTGTATGTCAACAGTGAATAATCTGAAAAAGTAATCAAAGAAAGTAATCCCATTTATAGTAGCCACAAATAAAAATTAAATATGTAAGAATGAACTTAACCAAAGAAATGACAGATCTCTACAATGAAAACTATGATACACTGATGAAAGAAATTAAAGATACCAAAAAACAGAAAGATATTTTATGTTCATGGACTGAAAAAAAATCAATATTGTTAAAATGTTCACACTTCTCAAAGCAATGTACAGATTCGATGCAATCTCTATCAAAATGCCAGTGACATTCTTCACAGAAATAAAAAAATAATCCTAAAATTTACATGGAATCACAAAAGACCCAGAATAGCTGAAGCCATCCTAAGCAAAAAGAGCTATAGTAACCAAATAGCACGTTACTGGCATAAAAACAGACTCATAGACCAATGGAATAGAATAGAGAACCAGAAACAAATCCACACATCTACTGTGCGCTCATTTTTGACAATGGTGTAAGAACATACACTGGGGGATAGATAGTTTTTAATAAATGGTACTGGGAAAACGGCACATCCATTTGCAGAACAATGACACTAGACACCTATCTGTTGTCATTGTAAAAATTTAAATCGAAGTGGATCAAATACTTAAATCTAAGATCACAAACTATTAGGTTACTAAAAGAAATATTGGGGAAACTCCTGGACATGGTCTTGTCACAAATTTCTTGAGTCATACCCCACAACCACAGGCAACTAAAATAAGCATTGACAGACTGGATTATATCAATTAAAACGCTTCTGCACAGCAAAAGACATAAACAATGAAGTGAAGAGACAGCCCACAAAATTGTAGAAGATACTTGCAAACTACCCACCTGACAGGGGATTAACAGCCAGAATGTACAGGGAACTCAAGCAACTCTACAGGGAAAATATAATAATTTGATTAAAAAAATGGGCAAAAGATATGAACAGACATTTCTCAAAAGAAAGCATAAAAATAGCAAACAAGCCTATGAAAAGGTGCTCAATCAACACATCATTGATCATCAGAGAAACACAAATCAAAACTATAATGAGATATCATCTCACCCCGGTTAAAATAGTTTTTACATAAAAGTCAAGCAATAAAAAATGGTGGCAAAATGTGAAGAAAAGGGAACCATTGTACATTGTTGGTGGGAATGTAAGTTAGTATATCCACTATGAAGAACAGCTCAGAAGTTCTTCAAAAAACTGAAAATAGAGCTACCAGCTGATCCAGAAATTCCACTACTGGAAATATGCCCCAAAGAAGGGAAACCAATATATCAAAGAGAGGTTTGTACTCTCATGTTTACTGAAGCACCGTTCACAACAGCCAAGATCTGGAAGCAACCTAAGTGTCCAGCAACAGATGAACTGGTAAAGAATATGTGGAACATGTACACAATGGAGTACTATTTAACCATAAAAAAGAATGAGAGCTTATTATTTGCAGCAACATGGATGGAAACTGGAGATCATTATGTTAGGTGAAATAAACCAGGCATAGAAAGACAAACGTCGCATATTCTCACTTATTTATGGGATTTACAAATCAAGACAATTGAATTCACAGAGATATGGAGTGGAGATATGGTTACCAGAGGCTGGGAAGAGTAGTGGGGAGTATGTGGGAGGTGAGAATGGTCACTGGACACAAAAATAGTTATTATGAATGAATAAGTAGTATTATTTGATTACACAGCAAGGTGGCTATAGTCAAAATAATAGTACACTAAAAAAAAAAAAAACTAACAGAGTATAGTGAATTGTTATAACCCAAAAGATAAATGGTTAAGGGGATGGATACCCATTTTCCATAATATGATTATTAGGCATCATATGTCTATATTAAAATATCTCATGTACCTCATAAATATATATACCTACTATGTACCTACAAAAATTAAAAAAATATAGTTGCTCAAATTGTGGTTACATCTGGGGATGCACTAACATAAACAAGATACCCCCTATAATTTTAGAGGAGTTACTGAATATAAAATAGAAGAAAGCTGGTTACACCTCACCTTACCTATCAGAACTATCACCTTGCCTAAATTGCCTATGATCATCAAACCCATTGTTCTACAATATTCCCCTAAATTTCCTGGAAATAGACGCTTCCAGAGGTGGTGAGACTGTGACACTTCTTGATGACTAACTGATAGTCCCAACACACTTTCATGAATTATTTTTTATTTCACCATTGATTTGTGTTATTTTCTTTAATAAGTACTAAATTTCCATACATCTGGATCTATATTGAACTCTATTTTTTCTATTGATATTTATCTGTTCATGACTAATACCATCCTATGTTAACTACTGAAGCTGTATTGCATACATATTACCTAATACTTAGTAGGGCTTGCTCCCATTCTTATTTCTGACTCTCAATTGATACTAGGGACTTATAAATTTCCTCCATCAAAATACCTTCCCACTATAGGTAGAATTAATACTCTACCCTCTATCAATCAACCCTGCATTGAATCTCTTTAGTGAATCCTGACCTTCAACCTATGTTTTTTCAAACTTTACTCCATATTAGAACCTTCTGGGCAGCTTGAAGAACTCCAATGCCTGTGTCTTATTCCACACCAATTACATCAGAATATCTAGAAGTAGAAGTCAAGCATTAGAATTTTTAAAAGAATTTAGATTCCTATATGCACCAAACTTTGGCAACTACTACATTTAGATTCAAAGAACACAGATGCTTAGGTAATTCCTCATTATGTCAGTTGTGATGCAAAAAGCTTGTTTATTAGTTTAGGACCCCTTGATCTTGTGAACAAGATTCTGTGTGACACTTTTTTCTCTTTCCGTCTCTCTCTCTCTCCCTCCCATACTCCTGCCATCCATTTCTTACCTTGCTCTTATCAATTCTCTGCCAAAGCTGAGAGTCTCACTATCATACATACTGGACAGTGATCTCTATCTTCTTAGATGCCCAATTGTGCTATCTTACTAGTATTTCTCTTAGACAAACCAGTAAACTGCTTATACTTGAATGTTTCTACTAACATCATCATTCATATGTGGGCGTATCTAATCTTGGAGTTCCCAATGTTTCCAGTATGGCAAGACACAGAGGACACCAAGACCTTACCCGCAACCTATCCCTGCAGGATTAAATGGGGGCACTATTGTGATTTAAGCTGTGTAAAGTTTTTATTTTATATCCCATAAAAAGAACATTCAAACAAAAAATGCATATCTGAGAAACAAAATAATACTTAAAGACTCTAAAAAGAATGTCAGAACAAATTCTTTGGAGGTTTCTTTTTTTTTTTAAGGTCCTTAATGAGAGTTAAAATATTTATATTTCACAATAAAGTTTCATGGTTTTGTTTAGAATTGCATTTTTTTTCTCATATTAAGATCTTGGCTGAGCTTCAAAGTTTACTAATTTGTGTTTGGTGTCTTAATTACTAATAGACTTTGCTGACACTCTACAGAATGGTTCTGACTCTCCACATTTGGTCAGCTTCCCTTGAAAGGTAAATATGTCAAGTATAAATGAAAGAAAAGAAGCCCGAATATATATTTTTTAACTGAAGCCAAGTAATCGCAACAGCTGCTTATTTTTATTTGCTTGTTTTTAATTAGAACAAGGAAGTAAAATTCAATTTGCTTAAAGTTAGTCTTAATTGCACTTTCTCAAATTTATTTTCCCTGATTTTATCTTTATGCAATTAAGTAGTTTTGTGATAATACACAGTGGTATTGTTGGCTTTTATCTGTTGTCTACAGTTTGATTTCATATACAACTTTTACATTAAGGGATTTGAATTTTGTTTTATGGGTATGAATTATTTTTGTTGTTCTTTTTACTGGCTGGAAATATTCCCACATTCATTATTTAAGGTAAAACATGGCAATATCCAATCAAACAAGATGTAGCACTTCCTATCACCATGTATCACTCCTCACTTTCCCATCTTTCTGGTCATACAATAAGGTTGTGTGAACATCGGCCAGGATCGACTGGTGCTATTGAGTCACCTCTAGCAACTGGATCATGGATATCCCATTCTCTTAGCCATTTACAGAAAAATGCTCTTGGCATGGCATCTAGAGTGATATGTCCAGAGTGCTAAAGTTTCAGGAAAGAAATCCATGTATCCAATGACCATTCTTCCTTCCAGACTATATTATGTGAAGCCTATTGATATAAAATAGAACCTCTTACACAACATTCATCAAAATTTTTTTCATGTCCGTCTACTTCAACAGACAATTTAAACATAGCTCTTTGAGAATTTTTTTGAAAATAATGGTATCATCTCTGTATATCAACATGCTTAATTCATCTCTGGTCCTGTATCACATCTTACATTCAATGCACTAACATTTAAGGCAATGAGGACCTAAAATTCTAGGATAATTGGGAAAATCATGAGCTTTACAGCAAAGCAAAAATGACTCCTATTTGATTCACAGCATTTAAGATCTATGTGATTTGGACAAATAACTTAAAGCTTTTGAGGTCTAATATCATCGTCAATAAAACAGGCACATAGCACAATTCTAGCTTTGTTATTGAGAGGATTATATATAGGAGTGATACTTAATTTTTTCAGCAGAATACTTTATAAAAATGAAATTATGTGCAAAACTTTTTCACAGAAGCCCAATATTGAAAGGCAGATTTAAAAAATGAATTTCTTAACAAAAACTTGTTTTGTTGAATTATTAGTTAAAATCTTAAGAAAGAAAACATGAAGTATAGAGAAAGTTACTTTGAAAGTTCTGGAAGTCTCTAGATGAAACAGACTCATGTTTTCATTCAATACCTTTTTGATGTAGTATCATTTGTTTATACTCTAATAGGTGCTGGAAATCCTGTAGTGAGCAAGACAGAACCAATCTGTCCCCCAGGGATTTTATACTCTAGTCAGGGAGAATTACAGTTAACAAGTAAATAAATGTATTTATGAGATCTATCTGAAAGAGATAGGTTTTTTGATGAAAATTAAAATGAGGTAATGTGATAAAGAATGATGAGGTTGATTTCTGAAAGGATGGTAAGGTAAGGCATCAGGAGATGATATTTGAACAGAAACATTCTTAAAGTGAAGCAGGTATGTTAATATGCGGAAAAAATGCTCTCCATGTCAATATTTGGAGAAAGGATCTTCAGAGTAAAGAAAAACTCAAATGTGCTAAGGCAGAGTCATTGTCGATTCATTTCAAGTAAAGCAAAGAAGCCACTGAGACAGGAGAGGAGGAAGCCAGAAGGGAGTAATAGGAAATGCAATCAGAGTTAGTCAAAGGCTGAAGCAGGCAGGGTCTTTGTAAGCTCATGATAAGGGGTTGGAATTTTATGCTAACTCATTGAGAACCCACTGGGGTATTTTCAGAAGAGAAGAAATGAAATTCGTGTGTTTAAAGGGTTATTTTTTCGGTGCGAGAAGAGTCTGTAGGACACAAGCATAGAAGAGATACCTCTATCATGCTACTCTAGTAGGAGAGGATACCAACTTGGAGCGAGTGGCAGCAAGGGAGGTCTGTGAAGTGCCATGGTTTGAGATATACTTTGAAGGAAGAACTAATCAAATTTGCAGATAAATTGTTATGAGCCCAAGGATATCTCTCGTATTATAAGCCAGAGCAAAAGGGAAGCAAGAAGTGGCTCGGTAGGATGTGGGTAGGACGAGCTACTCTTTTCCAAGATTATTGCAAAGAAATTTTCAGTAAAGAGAATTTTTTAAACTTCTACATGTTGTCATGTAACACCTGTAGGGAAGTGTGTCACCGGAGAAAAGTTAAATATTATGGCATGAATCTTCATACAAGACTGTGGTTATGTTTGCCTTGGGGAGGAAGTGTGAAGATAGAGACAGGGATTATGAAGCCATTTGCCATCATGTATTTTGCTTTGCAAACAGGCATACATAAAGGTGCTCAATATCATGGATTATCAGAGAAATGCAAATCAAAACTACAATGAGATGTCATTTCACCCCAGTCAGAATGGCTTATATGCAAAAGACAGGCAATAACACACTGTGGCAAGGGTATGGAGAAAAGGGCACTTTCACACTGTTGATGGAAATGTAAATTAGTATGACTACTATGGAGGACAGTTTGATGGTTCATCAAAAATCTAAAAATTGAGCTACTATACAATCCAACAATCCCACTGTTGGACATATACACAGATGAAAGGAAATCAGTATATTGAAGCTATATCTTAACTTCTATATTATATGCAGCACTGTTTACAGTAGCTAAGATTTTAAAGCAATCAGAGTGTTCGTTAACAGATGAATGAAAGAAGAAAATGTGGCATATATACATAATGGAGTACTATTCAGCCATAAAAAAGAGTGAGATCCAGTCATTTGCAACAACATGAATGGAAATGGAGATCATTATGTTAAGTGAAATAAGCCAGGCACATAAAGACAAACAGCATATGTTGTCACTTACTTGTGAGACTTAAAAATCAAAACAATTGAACTCATGGACATAGAGAGTAGAAGGATGATTCTCAGAGTCAAGGAAGTGTAGTGGAGGGCTGAGTAGGCACGTAGAAATGATTAATGAGTACAAAACAAAACTACAAAGAACAAATAAGACCTACTATTTGATAGAACAATAGGATGACTATAGTCAATAATAACTTAATTGTACATTTTAAAATAACTTAAGAGTATAATTGGATTGTTTGTAACTCAAAAGGTAAATGTTTGAGGGGATGGATACCCCATTCTCCATGATTTGTGTATTTCACATTGTATACCTGCTTAAAAAAATTCTCATGTAACTCATTAACATATACATCACTATGTACCACAAAAATTATTTTAAAAAATTAAAATTAATAAAATAAATAAATGAAATAAAATTAGCAGCGATGGTAGTACAACTCTGAATATGCTAAAAACCACTAAACTACACACTTGAAGGGGGTGAATTTTATGGCATGTAAATTAAATCTTAATGAAGTGGTTAAAAATAAAAATAGAGTATGATTCATATACAGACTAGAACTATATGATTGAATATGGGTACTTAATTGCAGAAAATTTTCATGTAACCCCTTAGATAACTTTAAATTGAAGGTATGTTTCTAAGTCTAATATATTGTGATACTTGATTTTATTATCTATATATTTGAAAATGAACCTCTCATTAAATATTAATCAAATTGAAAAATTGAGTCCTTGGTTCATGTCATTAACTGCATTTTGTAATCTTAGCACCTATTATGCAAAGATTGGTATTGAAGTAGGGATTCAACATGCAAATCTACCTTATTATTTTACAAACTGTTGTTCTTGACAACTAACGGAAAGTTTACAATTTCTATTTTTACACAGATTAACAATTATATTCCAAAATTGTTTGTGAGGAGAACTTTGGAAGAATGTATAGTTTATATATCTATATTGTTTTCAGAGGCAAAAGTCAAATAAGCATAAATATTTTCAATTATTTTTGTCTTTTCCATGTTGAAAAAGTTATTTTTCTCTTACTTTTAAAGCATGGTCTTTACCATAAAGTTGCATGCTTTGGCTTTTTCAAAAATTTTACTAGTTAGAAAACTATTGAAAATGCTTGTCACAGTTTAATATTTTATATGTGTGTGTGTGTGTGTGTTCACGTGTGTGTGTGTGTATATATACATAGCGATAAACACAAATACATACACATACATACAATATTTTACATGAAGATAAAGTATAATACATATATATTTTAAGAAGATATATGTGTATATTACATAAATATAAATATTATACAAAAGTAAATATATGTAAATATTAATTAAATATAAATAATATCATATTATAATCATATAATGTATCTTTTATAATATATATATTAAATTATTGTAGAAATATATAATATATAAAAAATATGTAAGTATATAAAATTATATCTTTCTAAAATTTATATATATATTTATGCAGTATTATATTACATAAGTAAATATTATATGTAATATTTACTTAACACTAAATATTATGTAACACATCTTTATATTGTATATATATATGTGTATGTCTATATATTCTTCACACATATATCTTCTTAAAGCTCTACAACACTTCAATACTTTGTACCTAGATAATCAATGAACTTGTGTGGAACAAAACACTTTTTAGGTCAAGTACTCTACTTTAAAGATGAAGGGTGTAAGGCCCGTTGCCTCACCAGGAGGCCGGACACACCCACCTCTGCACTCAGCAGCCACCTCTGCATGCACCTGGCCCTGCACAGGGCACCTACCTTAGGCACATGTTCCCCTGGAAGGATTCGGCTGATGTAACCCTAGCCGGATCTTGCCTTAGGAAAAACCCGCCCAACAATCTACCCACCAATAGCAGCCTGCCCCGTCTCCATCCCGCTCCTCCGCAACCAATTAGAGCACCCCGCCACTCCTCGTTCCCTAAAGCTATAAAAACCCCCACATCCTAGGAAGTTGGCGTGACTTCTCTGGCCCTTTTCCCCCGGACCATAGAACCTCGCCTGGGAGCTGAATAAACTGGAATTTAATTTTTCTTATACTGGCCTCAGTTTCCTCGTTTTAAACTCAGCAATAACCCTTACATGTGGTGCTGAAACCCTGGAGGGGTTCAAGACTGCTCCTGGGGGAAACTGACTCCTCTACCCTAAGCCGAACCAGGGAGCCGCCGACCCTCCGACTGTCTGCAGCCATCACCTGGTAAGACTCCTGTTGCCCATAACCCCATCCTCTTTTTGCTCCAAACCCTGGAGTGCCCTGTCCGTAATAGTGGCCGTGTCAGGGACTCCTTCCCGTCTCGAGCTGTGGGTCTCACAGAGACGTCCTGGTGCCCCCGCTCGCCTGCTCTGGAAGACAGGACTATTGTGGAGATGTCCCTATACTCCTGTCCTTCCCTGTAACCTCTGGTACTCGGGTGTTGAGGTCTGGGACGCCGTTCCTCACACCTGACTACCCCGCGACAGAGAGTGGACTATGGATAATCAGGAGTCCCACCTAGACCCCAAGTCGCCATTGGGATGTCTAGTCCAAAATTTACCCAAGCTGGGCCTCTCCACAAAAAAACAAAGGCTGCTTTTAGCCTTCTGGTTTTCAC
This sequence comes from Cheracebus regulus, assembly GCA_963574635.1. Classification (NCBI taxonomy): domain Eukaryota; kingdom Metazoa; phylum Chordata; class Mammalia; order Primates; family Pitheciidae; genus Cheracebus; species Cheracebus regulus. The sequence goes on from CAUYQU010035410.1 coordinate 46,543, forward strand.
TCCTGTTACCCTCACTGCCCTCAGCCCCTCCACCATCCTCCTCCTTTTCTGACCCCGACCCACAAATCCTCCACCATATGCAGAAACTCAACTCCCTCCAGCTCCTCCTCTTCCTGGTTCCAACCTAGCCTCTCCTGTCAGTGCTCACACTCACTTGCGCTGTGCTCCCAACGATGAAACCTCCCTCCTTTGCCCCCTTCGTGAGGTCGCTGGAGCGGAGGGCATTGTCCAAGTACATGTTCCCTTCTTCTCTCTCTGTTCTATCAACCTTTAAGAAACACCTACGGTCATTTTCCATCAATCCTACTGCTTACACCAAAGAATTCCATTACCTCACCCATGCTTAGACCTCACCTGGCACAATACCTATATAATTCTGTCCTCCACCCTCACTCCAGATGAGCGTGATCACATCCTTATGGCAGCCCGAGCACACGCTAATCAGGTGCATCTCACAGACAATCAGTTGCCAGTAGGTGCGGCAGCGGTCCCCAAGGCCAACCCTAATTAGAATTATCAAACTGGTCAAGATGGCCGCCACCGCCGAGACCAAATGCTACAGTGCCTTCTAGCAGGCATGCAAAGCGCAGCCCAAAAGGTAGTTAATTATGATAAATTAAGGGAAATAACTCAGGATCCTACTAAAAACCCCGCCGCCTTCCTCAACCGATTAACCAATGCTATGATCCTTCATACCTGGCTAAACCCGGCCTCTTTACCGGAGGCTACAGTTCTAGCCACCCGTTTCATTTCTCAGTTGGCAGCTGACATTAGAAAGAAACTTAAAAAGGCTGAGGAGGGCCCCCAAACTCCCATACGAGACCTGGTAAACATGGCATTTAAAGTTTTTAATGGTCAAGAGGAAAAGGCTGAGGCCACCCGCCAGGCCCGTCTACAGCAAAAGGTAAGCCTCCAAACTCAAGCTCTTGTGGCAGCCCTGAGGCCGGCAGCCCACCAGGTGCCTGGTGGAGGGGGTCTATCAAAACCCACCAAGAACTCCGGAGGCGTTCTGCCTGGGCCCTGTTTCAAGTGAGGTCAGGAAGGACACTGGGCATGTCAGTGTCCATATCCCCGACCCCCTACCAAGCCCTGCCTGAACTGCAAGCAGCTTGGACACTGGCACAGTAATTGCCCATCCTGGACTACAGGCCCACCCCCTGCACCTCGATGTGGAGGGCAGGCTGGTCTGCAGGAAGCAGTCCCATCAGTTGAACTTCTCAGCCTTCTGGACGACTGATGCAGCCCAGACTTGAAAACCCCCATCACTCTTGCCAAGCCCAGGGTAACACTGCAGGTAGCAGGTAAGTCCACTTCCTTCTTAGTGGACATCGGGGGTTACCTATTCTGTATTGCCTTCCTACTCAGGACCTAGCATACTTTCCCAGGTTTCAGTCATGGGAATTGATGGTAAGCCTTCCTGTCCCTATTAAACCCATCCTTTAACCTGTGTCCTCGAGGGACACCCCTTTTCCTACTCTTTTTTAAATCATACCCTCGTGCCCAGTCCCCCTTTTGGGATGAGACATTCTCCAGACTGTGGGGGACACTCTCCAACTCACTGGCTCCCCACACTCAAGCCCATCATCCACTCACCTCCTACTGCCACTCCTAACGCCACATTCTGCCCTAACTCCTCGCTGCAACCCCCTATCCCTCCTGACGTACTTAATCCCCTGGTATGGGATACCTTCAAGCCTGTAGTGGCCAAACATCATACCCCGGTTAAGGTACTTCTCAAAGATCCTACCCACTTTCCTTCACGTCCTCAGTTCCCCATCTTGAAGACCCACCATCAAGGCCTGAAGCCTATCATCACCCACCTGCTAGCCCAGGAACTGCTTATTCTCACCAGTTCCCCTTGTAACACCCCTATCTTACCGGTCCAAAAACCATCTGGCGACTACCACCTGGTTCAGGACCTGTGTCTTATCAATGAGGAGGTGGTACCCCTCCACCCTGTAGTCCCCAACCCATACACCCTTTTATCAAACATTCCTCCACTACCTCTCATTTTATGGTTCTTGACCTCAACGACGCCTTCTTTACCATTCCCCTTTACCCTCTTTGCCTTCACCTGGACCGATCCTGACACCAACCTGTCACAATAGCTTACCTGTACAGTCCTGCCTCAGGGATTCAGAGACAACCCTCACATTTTTGGACACCTTGGCAGCCGACCTTGGCTCCTGCCCCCTTCCACCCAGTCTCCTTCTCCAGCACGTGGACGACCTGTTACTTTGTAGCCCCTCCCTCTCCCTAGCCCAACAGCACACTGCCACTCGCCTTAACTTTCTTGGATCTTGAGGATACCGAGTATCTCCCTCCAAAGCACAGTTATCAGTCACCTCGATGGTCTACTTGGACATTTGCCTCACCCCCAAAACTAAAAGCCTAACAACAGATCGCTGGAAGGCACTTCTTTCACTGTAGCCCCCGGAGACTGTCGACCAGATTCTCTCCTTTTTAGGAGTTGTAGGATTCTTCCACCACTAGATACCTAACTTTGCCTCGCTAGCTAAACCTCTGTACGTGGTGGCTAAGGACACCCCCACGGGACCTCTCTCCCACCCTGAGGTGGTAAAACGGGCCTTTAAAACCCTCCAAACTTCTCTGTCCACCGCACACCCACTTCATCTGCCGGACCTCAATCACCCCTTTTATCTGTTCACTGATGAGAAGCAGGGCGTTGCTGTCGGGGTTCTAACCCAACCCCTGGGTCCTGTGTTCCGCCCTGTAGCCTACTTATCAAAGCAACTTGACCCCACGGTCAGGGGGTGGCAGCCTCGCCTGCGGGCCCTGGGAGCAGCAACAGAATTTACGAAGGAATCCCTGAAACTCACCCTGGGCCAGCCCATCTCAGTGTTCTCTCCTCACCGGCTTACCGACCTCCTCTCCCACAGACCTCTCGTTCACCTGGGGCCCTCCCGTCTATAGGAGTTCCACCTGCTCTTCATTGAAAATCCTTCAGTCAGCCTTCATCCCACTTCCCCACTCAACCCGGCTACCTTGCTTCCCCTTCCATCCCTTCCCCTCTCCCCAGCCCACTCCTGCCCTGAACTATTGGATGCACTTGCCAAACCTCGGGAGGGCCTGTCCGACCTTCCCTACCTGACCCAGACCTTACCTTCTGTGTGGATGGAAGTTCAGTAATGACAGCTGACGGGCAGCGAAAAGCAGCCTATGCGGTAGTCACAGATTCAGCCACCCTGGAGGCATGTCGCCTCCCTGACAGAACCACATCACAAAAGGCAGAGCTCATTGCCCTAACCCAAGCTCTCACACTAGCACAGGGAAAGCGAGCAAATATCTATACTGACTCAAAATATGCTTTTCTTATTACCCATTGCCACTCTGCCCTCTGGAGAGAGCTGGGATTTCTTACCACAAAGGGGTCCTATAATCATAATCAATGCTACATAATCAATGCTACACAGATCTCCAAACTTTTACAGGCCTTGTCATTGCCCAGGGAGGTTGCAGTCATACACTGCCCAGGACACCGGGCCCAGTATGATGCCGTCTCCCCGGGCAATGCACATGCAGATACAGCAGCAAAATCTTTAACGCCAAGTTAGCCCCTACCGCTGTTCTCTTCCTTACCACGGCCACACAGCCTGTATATTCACCATCAGAAAAACAGGCCCTCATACTAAAAGGGGGAACAGAATCTAATCAGGGCTGGATCTTCCTAAATAACAGGATCGCCCTTCCCCCAGAACAGGCCCCTAAAATTATTGCTGAAGTCCACCAATCCTTACATATAGGGCCTAAGGCGTTACACCACTTTGTACAGCCCCTCTTTTCCTCACCAGGTCTGCAACAAACAATTGAGCAGGTACACAAGGCATGCGTTACTTGCTCTAAGGTCTCGCCTCAGGGAGGCTTAAGGCCACAGTTTCCTACCCACCAAATGCATGGCAACCTACCGGCCCAAGACTGGCAAATTGACTTCACTCATATGCCCACTCACAAAAAGTTCCGCTACCTCCTAACTTCTGTAGATACCTTTTCAGGTTGGATTAAAGCCTTTCCCACCTCCCAGGAGACAGCAGACACGGTGGCCTCCCTTCTTACTCAAGAAATCATCCCTCGCTTTGGCTTACCTGCCACCATCCAGTCGGACAATGGTCCAGCATTTACGGCCCAAGTAGTCCAGCTAGTCTCCAAGTCCCTCAACATCTCCTGGAAACTACACATCCCTTACTATCCTCAGTCGTCGTGGAAAGTTAAACGGGCCCATGGCATCCTCAAAGACCATTTGGCCAAACTTGCTATTGAGGTAAAACTCTCTTGGCCCACACTCCTACCTCTTGCCCTGGCCTGGGTCCAGGCAACCTCCTGGGAACCAATGGGCCTTAGCCCCTTTGAATTGCTGTACAGCCGGCCTTTCCTGGTTTCCCATAATTTCCCTGCACGACCGCCTCCACTGGCCTCCTACCTTCCCTTTCTCTCTCTCTTCCGCCACTTACTCAGGGAGCACGCCGATTGCACTCTCCCTGTCATTCCAGGACCAGAGGACCCCCATCCAGCAGAACCTCTCCAGCCAGGTGACAGCATTCTCCTCTGAGAGCTCAAACCAGGATCTCTGCAGCTCAGGTGGTTGGGACCTCACATTGTTATCCTAACCACCCCCACAGCATCCAAGCTCCTGGGTGACATTCCATGGTACCATGTGTCCTGCCTCAAGCTGGCCCCCCAAAATGATCAGTGGAAATCCGAACCCCTGGGCCCCACTTGCCTCCGCCTCACCCGTTGCCCCAACCCGTCACCCCCTAACCCTTCAGAGCCTCCTCCTGACAGTCCTTCTAATATCTCCTCTTGAAGCCAACTCATATGTTTGGCACTTCTATATCCAGGAATCCTGGGTTGAGGATCCCACTACCAGGACTCACTACATTGCCCAAACAGACTGCCAACCCCCCGGCTGCCAGTCAGCGGTAATAACTGAAATCGAAAAAACAAGAACCAAAACTCTTCAGGTCTCCTCCCCTACCCCCGGTTGTGCTTCCTCTATGACCAAAAACATGACTATTGCCATTGGTGGAACACCACTTATGGAGGATGTCCTTATAACTCCTGTGAAATACACACACCTGCGGAGTGCCATGAAACCCAAAACAACTGCAAAGATAGCAAGTAGGTACTCAAGTCCACCCTACGAGGTAAGCTGTTCCTCACCATCCATGACCCCTGGGATGACCGCTGGGTAAAGGGGGTCACTGGAAAAATCTAGAATTTTTGGCTCAACAGCTACCCCCAGGGAACATGGCTCATATTCTGATCCTATACCCACATTGTCCCTGAGGTTATAGAACAACTCAGCTCTATGAGCCATACAATCCTGCAAAATGAAGCCACCCTAACTAACCAATTCAAACCCTTGAATAGCACCTCTCCACCTTTCTCCTGGTTGACTCTAATACAGCAGGAGGCCAACATGTTAAATTTAACCAAAACCATGAATATCACTAACTGCTTTTTATGTGCCTCTCTCAGCAACTCCCCCTTGGCTGCAGTTCCCCTCAGGTCTGGGTTCAGTCTGTCACAATCACCTACGGGGCCCGGCACCACCTTAACAGATATCCCCTTGTTCAAAGCACACTCTCAAAATTTCTCTCTCTGCTATAAAACAGCCAGCAGCTCCAGTCCCAGCTGTAACACCACAGTAAAAGTAAAATCCTCCCTCTACGTGCCACCAGGAGGATACTTCTGGAGTAATGGAATCTTAACTAAAGTTATTAATGCTTCCTTCCCTTTCCCTTGTGTGCCTGTCACCTTGGTCCCGCAGTTAGAGGTATATGACAGGCTGAGCTTCTATCCCTCCTTCCACCTTCCCCTAATCACCGAGACAGACAAGCAGTCTTCCTCCCAGTGGTTGTTGGTCTCTCTCTAGCATCCTGTCTGGTGGCGGCTGGGCTGGGTAGCAGCGCCCTAGGCTACAGTGTCACCTCGGCCACTGAACTAGAGGACAAGCTTCGCGTGGCTATCAAAGCATCAGCCACCTCCTTGGCCTCCCTCCAGTGACAAATCACATCGCTGGCCCAGATAACTCTCCAGAACCGACCGGCCCTTGACCTGCTAACAGCAGAAAAGGGAGGTACCTGTCTGTTTCTTCAGGAACAGTGCTGCTATTGTATCAATGAAACAGGCCTTGTAGAGGAAAATGTTGACACTCTCTATCGCCTCCAAGAAGACCTCTGAAAAAAGCAAAATGCGTCAGTCTCGCCTCTCAACTGGTGGCAATCCCCAATGCTTACCTGGCTAACTCCTATTATCACTCCCATTATCATCATTTGCCTTCTGTTAATGTTAGCCCCTCTTTTTTCTCAGGTTTTTACAGGCCCGCATAAGGGAAATTTCCAGGGTGGCCGTAAACCAGATGTTACTTCACCCATATGTCCAACTCCCACCGAGGCACCAGCCAACTGACCCTTCCCTCTCACTCCGCCCCTATTCAGCAGGAAGTAGCCAGAAAGAAGCGGCGTCCCATATCATCAAAAGGGTCGGAATGTAAGGCTGGTTGCCTCGCCAGGAGGCTGGACACACCCACCTCTGCACTCGGCACCCACTTCTGCACGCACCTGGCCCTGCACAGGGCACCTACCTCTGAGCAAATTTTCCCCTGGGAGGATCCAGCTGATGTAACCCTAGCCGGATCTTGCCTTAGGAAAATCCCGCCCAACAATCTACCCACCAATAGCAGCTCGCCCCGCCTCCATCCCGCTCCCCTGCAACCAATTAGAGAACCTGGCCACTCCTTGTTCCCTAAAGCTATAAAGACCCCACGTCCCAGGAAATTGGCGTGACTTTTCTGGCCCTTTTCTCCCCGGACCGTAGAACCTCACCCGGGAGCTGAATAAACCGGAATTTAATTTTTCTTATACTGGCCTCAGTTTCCTCATTTTAAACTCGGCAATAACCCTTACAAAGGGTTTATGGAATTACCTTTAAGATGTCTCATACAGCTTGTAAGATCCTTACTTATCTGGTGCCAGCCTCCTTTCTAAGCTGTACTTAGAGCCTTTTCTCTCTCCTAGATGTGTCGTGTATCTGAACTTCTATATTTTTTACTTATTTTCCTGAACATTATATTCTTCAGAATTCTAAGAAACTCTCACTCATTCACCAACATTCAAAATACATGACACCACTTTTTTGAAATCTTTCTTCATAGTTCTCATGCATATTAATTTTTTGCAGTCTGTGTATTCACAGTCACTGACTAATCTCTATGATAATACATGTCACAATATATTATAGTTTTCAGTCCATATAACTGCTTCCTCTCACAGGCTGTGATTAACCCAGAGGAACTAGAACTTTTTAAAATGTGGACAGATCTTATTTAACTCCATACTTCTTCTACAGTGTTTGGTACATGGTAGGAATTCAGTAAATTCTTGTTAAATGAATAGTGAATAAAAAAATGAGCAAATTTTTAAATAAATCAGGAAATAAATGAATTTAAAAGGTACATTGCATCATAGTGAATTTTCTAAAAAAGTTAATTTTAGCAAACTTGAGCTCTGGGTCTATGCAGATATTTGAAATTGATACCAATAAATTTTTGCAGTCATCCCTTTTCAATAAACAAGCATAACAATCTATCTCACTTCAACTTCTTATCAACACATGAGGAATAGAAATCATGTGTAATTCCAAAGGTTGAAAAATTAAAATATAATGGGAGAAATTAGTGCTAGGCTGTGTAGGGATATAATATGCACACGACAGGAATTGTTAGTATCAGGAGTTATTTTTCATGTAGGGAACATCCAACAAGCATCCAGTAAATGACATCAGGGAAAGACTGACAAATTCCCAAGAAAGATACAGAAGGAAATAAGATAACTACCTTATGATATTTTTATGAAAATTGAATGATACAGTTTTTTTTAACAGGCTTTATAAATTTAAAAATATGACAAATTGAAAAAAATAGTTGGGGAAAAATTTTAGCAGGACAATAGAAATAAGGATCACCTCTTGAAATGGTTTTAGAATGTAAGTAGTCAGTAGTTAAGCTGGACCTGGAAACATGATTCCATACTCTGAAGCCACAGACATAATGCATCATGGTTGTAAAACTGCCTCCATGATAAAACATGGTGGATGCTAGGGGATGTTTCATTTGGTCAAAATGACCAACAGCTGAGCTTAGGAGAGTTCCATATTATGCCATTTTTAAGATTTCTTCAAAAAGTTAAAATCCAAGAGACCTACATTATTGTTTTAGTGAGAAACATTTGATTTACTCAACTTCAAAAATAATGGGTGACATTGTGTGTTCAGCCATGACATCTTTGCCTAATTTAATGTATTAAGCAATGAAACATCCAGCCTCAGTAGGTGATCATCATGGTTAACTATGGATATTAATGGAGAACCATAATAATTAAACTAATGACATCTGTCACCACCAGCCATAAGGGTAATGAATGAGTTGCAAGATGAAATTTACATCAACTTCGTAATGCCTGGTGATTAAGAATTAGTGATGACATAGCAGGGTTAAGAATATATCTCAGAAGCTTGAAAGAGAAAACATCAGATAGTGTTCGTTCTGATTCTCCATAACATTAGTAGAACTAGGCAATTTAGCTTTCAAAGTGGATTCGGTGAGGAAATATTCCTGAACCACCCAACCCAATAGATTCAACCCATCTTTTGTTTTTTCTCAGTAGCAATTTAAACCGAGTGAAAAATCAGTGCAATAATGGGCCATCTGAATATTAAAGTTTGTTTCGCATAACCTGCCATTCCCTTCTGCGTTTTTAGCTGTCTTCCTGCTATCTGTGCAAGCAAGATACATGAAGCATACAATGTAACAAGAGGACATAGTCAGTGAAAAGCAGCTGTCATAATCACCACAGTCATCATCATCATTATCTTCATTATCATGTACTTATTCCCCAGTGCCTATTGATCTCTTTTGCCTATCATTCCCCAGTGCCTATTGATCTCTTTTGTCAAAGTAAGCACAATTCTAGGCACTGGAGAAAGAAAGGGTGTTGATCAATACTGAGTAAAAGAATAATCAATAATACATGATGTGAAATACTCCTTCCTTGCTCCTAGGACTTAGCCTCCCAGACTGCCTTACCTTTGCCCAGTATCAAAACTAAACTCCCCTGTGCTGTGTCTTCTGTCAAGGCCTTGACCTCTTCCTTCTAAGGTGATCAAGAATTAGCTTGATGTAATATTCACATGCAATATCTTTCTATATTTTGATAGAATCAGTTGGGCATAGAGAATATTTTCATATATCCAGTTATCCTTGAATTCTCAGCTGAATCAAGAAGATACAGTTCAACAGAAATAAAAGTGAAGTTCCAAGTTCAGATCCCAAACATAAAAAGATGATAGATGTCACTCTTCTAGAGTCCCTGTTTGTTTTGACTACCAAGAAGCTCATAATAAGCTATTTGGTAAGTTCCCCTAATTTTGATACAGAAGTTAAGAAGAAATCACTTAGGCAGACAATGAGGGTATGGAAGTTGTCAGTAAGATTTTTCTTTTCAATAAAAGCCTCAAATCATCTCCTTTTTTTTTTCTTTTGAGACAGAGTCTCACGCCATCACTAGGCGCCAGGCTGGAATGCAGTGGCGTGACCTTGGCTCACTGCAACCTCCGCCTCCCAGGTTCAAGCAATTCTCCTGCCTCAGCCTCCTGAGTAGCTGGGACTATAGGCATACGCCACCATGCCCAGCTAAATTTTTTTGTATTTTTAGTAAAGACAGGGTTTCACCATGTTGGCCAGGATGATCTCGATCTCTTGACCTCGTGATCCGCCTGCCTCGGCCTCAAATCATCTTCTAACAAAGAACATCCTATAAAGTCCAGCTGCAGACATGGACAAGCAAGCTGGGAATTTGCACAGGTGAATGCTGGCAGAAACTAAGGACTAGACATTTTTAAGATGGTAGCTCCATCTTCCCTTCTTTTTGTCAGCCATGTGTACAGGAAGAAACAGACAAGATGGCTGATCAACTGGAAAGCTCTTTTGCAAAATAAGATTAGCATGGGGCACAAGCCTTGTCAGAGAACTATGCAAACATCATACCTGATCGAACCAATCTGTGAGTCCCATGTAAATCAGACACCTCCTCCTCAAACCCGACTATAAAATTCGGTGCATCCACCACCCAGTTGGTCCTTTCCACTCAGAGACCCCCTCTCTACGGTGAGAATAGTTTCTCTTTCTTTTCTCTTCTGCCAATTAAACCTCTGCTCCTAAACCCCTCGTGTGTGTTCATGTCCTAAATTTACCTGGCAGGCCACTACAAACCCCAGGGTATATACCCCAGACAATGTAGCTGCTTCAAAATCATTATTAAATTCTCCCTCTGAAGATTTTGTTTTTTGTTGTGTGTTTTTTTTAATCATTTCAAGTTTTGTATTTTAACTCCAAATACAATTTTTTAAAATTTTTATTGATTTTATAATTCTACATATTTTGTTATAATTGTACTCAAGATTTTACAAATAGGTGTAACACAATCGAATATTTAAAATAAAATACATAACTAAAATAACTTGGTCAGTCATGTCTATGTAAAATCATGTGGTTAGAAGTTAATGGCAAGTTGATATGAATCAAAACATATCTAGCTTTTGAAAATTAGTAGAGTCAAATGATAGAAATACCATGTTAAATCAGATGTAATACTTTCACTGAACTTTATTGTATATACACTGTATTTATCAAACCGTATTTGAAGTATTCTGTTTGCATCTGAAAACAATACATTAAGAAGACTGTTAACTATTGATAATAAATTCTTGTAATCAGAGGAGTAACATGAACCAAAAGTTGCCTTGAGCTCTTCTTTGCAACCCCCATAGAGGGTTCTCCATTTTAAATAAAGTAAGACTACAAAGCACTAAGGACAATCCACTGAATCATGCATACATAAAACACATTTACCTGATGTGTACCCATTTAATATGCCACTTCATACAATCAGCCTTCTTGCTGCTTTTGAATTTCTTAGACATAATGGGGTTAATAACTTTGTGACTTATTTCAAAATTTTATAACACAAGGAGAGCACGCAAACACACAAATATCCAGAGTGAAATGTCTAACCCTGAGCTAGGGTACTCTTTCAAAAAAGTGGAGAAAGAGTTGATAAACCTTACTCCCAAGAAAACCCTGGTAAAAGCCTCTGGAGGCTGACATAGTATAAGCAGTAAATTTGTTTCTGGTTTTGATTTTGATTTTGCTTTAAATTAAGAAGAAGCTAACAGTAGATGATTAGATGGTCTAAATGTTTGCTAATTTGTCTAAAATTTAACTTTATAATTTGATATACAGATTACTATGACTTTTTCATATATAGTAACACCTTTATTTTTTTTCTACTATACTTAAGATTTAACTTCTTCAATTTGATTTTCTGAATTCTCCAAGATCTGAACTCAGTGAAACTACTTTATTGCACATTCTCACCCAGTATATAACTGGGATAAAAAGATGTATCTACCCCCTAAATTGTAGAAAATTTAAACATACAATGTTAACAAGAGGACATAGTCAATGAAAAGCAGCTGTCAAATCACCACAGTCTTCATCTTCTTCATTATCAGGTATTCTGTGATTCCCCACTCCCTACTGATCTCTTTTGTCAAAGTAAGCACAGTTCTAGGCACTGAACAAAGAAAGTGTTGACCTATACTGAGTAAAAGAATCATGATGTTAGTGATACATTTTGTCCTAGAACAGAATAACTCTAATGTTTTGTGACTCTTGATATTTCAGAGAGAAAGGTGGGTCACAAGAAAACCACCTAATATTAATGGTTACCAAACACAAAACAAACAAAAATCCTCCTCATCTTTTTTCAACACTGAGCAGTCCTGAGAGGCAGCCTCATAGAGCAGTAAGGGCCTCAGACTTGGTGCCTAATGACCTCTGTGTGATTGCTGATTCTACCACAGACTTTCAGTGTGCCTGGAGCAAGTTTTGTGCTTTCTCTCGGCCTCAGTTTTCTATATCGATGTTCCCTGACTTCATGGTTAGACTTTCAGTATTTCAACCCTACAATGGGTTTAGCAGGATGTAACTCCATTGTCAGTTGAGGAGGATCTGGAATTACAATGGTATAACTTTCAATTTTTCAACTTAACAATGGCATTATCAGAATATTAAATGCAGTTTTGACTTACGATGAGTTTATCAGATGTAACCACATTTTACGTCAAGCATCCCTACCATAAAACGGGGATCACAATAATGTTCCTACCTTGTAGAGCTGTTGTGAGGATTAATTAGGTAAAACAGTTAAAACAGAGCCTGGTGCATAATAAATCTATGTTATGTCGGTAATGATAATAATAATGATGACAATGATGATGGTAAAGTAAGAATTTATCTTTAAATGATGACTTGCAAGGTTTTTAATCGTAAATATAAATCCAATTACATATACTAGGCTAAGATTTACTGAGACAAAATAATGATTTTGTATATTTGAGTCAAGATGAAAATAAAAATCACACATACACAAATATATATATATATATTTGAGAGAGAGAGAGAGAGACAGGGTCTTGCTCTATTGGCCAGGCTGGAGTGCAGTGGCAGGAGCTCAGCTCACCACAACCTCTGTCTCCCAGGCTCAAGCAATTCTCCTGCCTCAGCCTCCTGAGTAGCTGGGATTTCAGATGTGAACCACCATGCCCAGCTAATTTTTGTATATTTTAGTAGAGACAGCATTTCACCTTGTTGGCCAGGCTGGTCTTGAACTCCTGACCTCAGGTAATCAGCCCAGCTTGGCCTCCCAAAATTCTGGGATTACAGGCATAAGCCACTGTGCTCAGTGCACAGAATATTTCTAAGGTCAGCCTTTAGTTAAAATTTTATTACTGCTGGGTGTGATGGCTCATGCTTGCAATCCCAGCACTTTGTGAGGCTGAGGAGGGCGGATCACCTGATGTCGGTGGTTTGAAACCAGCCTGACCAACATGAAGAAACCCCATCTCTACTAAAAATACAAAATCAGCAGGCATAATGGTGCATGCTAGTAATCCCAGCTACTCAGGAGGCCGAGACACGGAAATCACTTGAACCTGGGAAGGCAGAGGTTGCGGTGAGCCAAAATCATGCCATTGCACCCCAGCCTGGGCAACAATAGTGAAACTCTGTCTCAAAAAAAAAAATTACTAAGATATTTTCTATCTTTCCTCCCAATCCCAAAGAATTAGACTAATGAAAGTGTATTAGATATCTATTGCTGTGTAACAAATTAATTCAAAAGTTAGAGATATAGAACAACACACACTTGTTATCTCACAGTTTCTATGGGTTGAGAAGTTGAGTATGGTTTACCTAGGTCTTCTAGCTCAGGCTCCCTCACAAAGTTGCAATCAAGCGTCAGCAAGGGCCACAGCCATTCCAAGGTTCAACAGGAGCAGGAATTGTGCTTAAGCTCAGTCAGTGGTTGGTTAGCAAGATTCTCTTTTTTTGCAGGCTGTAGGGCTAGGAGCTTTTCGCTGTTGGCCAATGACCTCTCCTTTGGGCTCCTTATAATTTGGCATCCAGCTTCTACCAGAGAAAGCAAGAGAGAAAGTGGGGTGAACAAGATGGAAGCCAGAGTCTATTATAACATCATCTATAAAGTGACGGTCTTTGACTTTTGCCAGATTCCACTCATTAGAAGCAATACACTCTCATTACGTCCAGATCAGGCCCAAGGAGGGAATTAGACAGTGGTATGAACAGTGGAGTGGGGATCACTGGAGACCATGCCACCGTCTCTAATGTTTGATTCATGTGTCACCTACCATAGTAGGCCTGCTATTCTATGCATTATAATATAATCTGATCTAGTTAGTCATGAAGTGGTCAGACAGCAATCCTTCAATTGCTTAGTTAGGAAAAATGGTGAATAGGTATTTTTATTTGGATAATTTTGTTTTTTATGTTTTGGCATGAATAGAGAAAAGGAGCATTCCCAGATTGAACTAAAACTCTCAGAAATGCTTTTTTTCCCAACAAAAGCTACAAAATATCTGGAATCTTCCTACTGCTCTATCGCAATGGAAAGGAATCTTCCCACTACTATTTTATAGATCAAGAAAGAGACTGAGAAGTCAGAGTTACAACTGATAGGGCAGGCAGCACAGTCAGACCGCAGCTTGAGGGAAGACCCTTCCAGGGTAACACACAGCTGCAGCCAGCAAGCTAAAGCACCTAATCAAAGGTGCTCTGTCTCTGGTCCAGGGATCACTCAGACATGTACCTTAGACAAGACCTCAAAACATAATAAATAAGAAATAACTCAAATACAAGGAATGTTCAGTTTGTCACAAACACTGTTTGAATATTACAATTTTTAACTCTAATGTTTGTAACAACACTATGAGTTAGGTCCTATTATCACTCTATTTTTGCAGAAGAAAAGATTGACACATAAATAGCTAAAGTAACTTGCCCAAGGTCATACAGCTTGTTAGTGACAAAACCAGTCTTTGAACTGACAAACCAGGCTCCCGAGCACATGCACTTGGCCACTGATGAAGATCTTCCACTTAAAGGAAACTTAAAGGGAGGTGGTATCAGTCACCATCTCATCCCATGTGCCTGTGCCTGAAATAAGAAGATTATGAGATGGAGGTAAGTCAGTGACAATGAACAAGAAAGAACATTCAAATAGGACCAGAATAGAGGCATTCTCTTTAACTACATTTGGTTACAGTTTTTCTCCATTCCCTAATGAAGACAAGCACTGTTCAGGTTAGTAGTTTGTTGTATTATATAATCATGGGCAACTTAATTACACAGTTTATCATTCTCATTCTATGGGATGTGTTCAATTATTCTCAAGCAATCCTTTCATTGTTTTCATAAAGTCATGAATATAACTGTGGCTGGTATTATAACAGATGACCAGACAAATCCTGACAATACTATTGTCTGCAGTGAGCAAATTAGCAAAAACTATAATCAGCAATTAAAATATATCTGTGGTAATATCTTTTAAGAGATATAATCTTTCCTTAGTGTGTAAAACATACTTCTCACTCTCCCTCTTTTCCTACTTCTCTCTCTCTCTCTTTCTCTCTCTCTCTCTCTCTCTCTCTCTCTCTCTCTGTGTGTGTGTGTGTGTGTCAGACATGTAGTTCCTGCCATCTGGCAAGAGAGTGTCAAAGGGAAAGAAGAAATTTGGAAAGTCAAATTTACCCACAGATCACCGAATTTCAATTATATTCTTCCAATATTTATTAAGTATCCAGCAACTTTCAGGAAGTATTGTCTTAACACTACTGCTCAAGTACACAGCCTTGTTTTCACCGGCAAAGGCACTATAGCTCTGACGCAGGAAGTAGTTCACCAAGTCTGAAAAGAGAAGAGGATCCAGACTTCAGTGAACGTCCATACAAGGTACAACCGGTGCAGGTGATTTGGGTTTGGGTAAAGAAAATAATCGTAAAGCAGACTTCTGAGTATATACATGTATTTTCTATTTTCCATAACTGCATGCAGTTATTTATTATTTGACAGGTATTAGAAGTGTAAGGACTGTTCTTGGTTGGGGTAGGGGAGGAGGAAGGGGAAAACAGGAGAAATAATTCAACTTACCCAGCTGCTTCCTCTGTTTCCCTTTGCTCCTCCTACAAAAGATGACTTGTTCCTTGGGGATTTTCAATTAAATAGGAACTGAATACATTAACCTTTTCTGTATACAATACATTCATCAGAACAGCCTTAGCATGCCCTTGGATTCTCTGAGGAAAGCTACCACTATATCTAGCAAAAATACGTTCAGGTGATGGTTGGAAAGCCTGCACTCATGTGCATAAATGAAACAATCTATTTTAAAAAGGACCTTTCATAAGCGCAATTTTGAATTTGAGAAGTGTACCAGAACTATGTGTTTGTTTGACTGAGTTTTCTCTAAAATAAAGTTATACTAATCTGCCATTCATATTCTAACTACACTATATATGTGTAGAGCTTTATTGCTGACACAGTAGTTTCACATTTATTATCACATGTGATCCTCACAACAACCTGTAAGATACAGTGGGAAAAAGAGGAGAAGAGGGGGCATAGAAAACAGTGTTAAGTAGGTGTCTACTTATGCTACACCTTGTCTCAGGAGTATTTTTAATATTTTTATTTTTGTAGATGTCAAGACCTAGAAATGCTAAATAACCTCCCAGTTACAGTTACGTGGTCTCTTAAGGTGGGCTTTCTCAGGCATTGTAAGCAGGACAATTCTTTCGATATATGAGATTTCTCTGGACAATGCATTTGGTATTTCTGGCTGCACCCGTTAAGCAATATTAGTACTCCTTAATCAATGTGATCTCTAGGAATACCTTTACACATTTTCATATGCCTCCAGTTAGGATAGCTAAAGAGAGAGGCACATCCATACCACCTCTGTTTGAAAGCTGAGA
Source organism: Cheracebus regulus (assembly GCA_963574635.1). Classification (NCBI taxonomy): domain Eukaryota; kingdom Metazoa; phylum Chordata; class Mammalia; order Primates; family Pitheciidae; genus Cheracebus; species Cheracebus regulus. The sequence goes on from CAUYQU010035410.1 coordinate 62,950, forward strand.
CTACATTCTGCCTTTCCTGATTCGAAATAGCTTTACCTATGCTAACTGGAGAGCCTTCCTTACCTTTCAGTAGTAATATGAACAGAGTTGCCATTTTTGTCATGCTGGAAGAGTTGAGACCCTAGTCCAGAGCTAAAATTTTGTATATGTGTATGTATGAAGAGCATGGTTAGGGGTTGCACTGTGGTAGGTGAATGGAGTAGGAGGAAAAAGGAAGTTCTGGATAGGTCAGTCTGACATGGATAAGAAGTTTGAATCTGATTCCAGAAAGTAGGACAGGATTTGGTCATGGTGTCAGTTTGGGTCCAAGATACCAAGAGGGAATGAGAGAGGCAAGAAATAGGGAGAGCACACTTGTAGTGAAGGCAGTACCTCTCCAATCTGCAGGATCAAAATTTATTAAAATAGAGAAAAAGAAAGATTGAAAAAATGAAAAAAGAGAGGCAAGAAATTCATGGAGGGAAATGTCTATGAAGGTAGAGCTGGAAGAACAGGGGTAGGCAGGGAAGCCTTCAGACTAGAGGCAGGTTTCCTGTGATGGGAGAAAGGGATGATGAGAATGGAAGGGAAGTGCTTAAACCTCAGAGCAGTCCTGAGAAAGTGTCGGCCAAGCAGGTGCTAGACCCAGAGCAACGCCACCTGTTAGAAGATCCTCACAACAGGCAGAAATGACTCTGCTCAAGTCTCTTAGTCACTGGCTGGGAACAGCCTGGGCCACACACTCTTGGTGTAAATGCCGAGATATCCTGGAGGTTTAGCATTGGAGGCTATCAGTGAATGGCCGCTCATAGCAGGCTCTTTCTTGAAAGAGGATCTGTGCAGACACCACCATAGCTGCCACGGTTGTGTTCCAGAGAAAGTATCAGGAAAGACTGTACCTAATTACAGGTCCTCAGAGGAAGGAAGAGAGTGAGGTGGTAATGTCATAGGGCAGTGCTGAGAAGGCACTAAGCCTGCTCTGCCTCAACAAATAAATGACAGAGGAGGGTGATAAGAAAACTCGTAATGGCCGTGCACAGGCAAACAGGACTAACTGCCAAAATCCCCACTCTCTGTCCAACTGTCCATATAGGATTGGCCTTATATGATGGCAGAAGATGCAGTCAGGTACCTGGGAGAGTTTGGGAAACCTCAAAAAGGAAGGACATTGTCCCAAACTAGCTCTTGCACTGAGATCTTTACCTTTTCCTTGCAATATCTGCCTTTTATTAAACTGTCTAAGGTGACACCTACAGCCCAATTGCACTTAAGAATACCTTTCATTTTAAGTTCATTTAGTGATGCACTTAAAATTTCCAAAAGTATTTGATGTAACATGTGACTGGCATACATGTTAAGAATATGGAGGGAGCACCCTCGTGAGACTCTGTAAACAGTGAAGCATAGTATTCTTGAAGCAATAGGGAGGGTTATGCATAATAATAATACCCATAGCTGAAAAACTGGATACCCTGTCAGAAGGGGGAGAAAGATATGGAAGAGTTGCATAGGAAAAGGCATCTGGAAGAAATGATCATAAATGTCATTCATCACATTCTTGCTGAGAATACTATATATAGGCTATGTCCAATACTATATATAGGCTATGCATAGAATTAGAGGCCAAACCAGTGGTTTTCAAAGTGTGGTCCCCTGACCAACAGCCCCAGCATAATCTGGAAACTTCTTGGACATGTAGATTCTTGGACCCCACTCCAGACCCCCTGAATCAGAGAGTCTGTAGTGGGGGCCAAGAATCTGTTTGCACAGTCCTTCCTGGTGATTCCGATATACCCTCAAGTTTGAGAACAACTGGTCTAAACTATGTTTCTGCAGCAATTTTCACAACCTTATGTTTCTGCCTGTGTTGATGTCATTTGGACACCAATGGTGTCCAAGAGACGGTGGAGCTTTCCCTTCCCTTTTCCCTCTTGATTCACTTATCTCACACCCTCATTCCCTGCATCTTATTCCAACCTCCACCCTCCCACCCCACCATACACATGCATATTCTGGGACCATACATTTGATTTTTTAACTTTCCTTATATAGAATATGCATCCATCTGTCTTCTGAAAAAGTGCACAGGCTCACTTCCCCAATTATTCTTGCAATCTCTACTCTAGCCTCATCAAACAGGCTTTAATAGTAGCCCATTTCCCCAGACATTAGGAAGCAGTAGTTGACATTTCCCTTATCAATAGACACGGATCGCATCAGTGGCTAGAATGTCCCTTCATATTTTGATGCGTACCAGAAGTGTAAGAACTGTTTCTGGTCTAGGCAGGAGGGGGAGGAAGTGGTCAGCAATTGTGTTAACACCATTCTTCTTGACACCTGTGTTTTCCCGAGAAGCAAGTTAGGTATTTAAGGTGATCCTCAAAGGGCTGCAGCTGCTAGAAAGGAAATGCAACAGTAAGAGAAACGTTCTCACAAACAAGAGGCGGAATAAGGTCGTAGCATTTCCAGGTAAATTCAGAGTTCTTTATGTTGTGAGCTAGATGAAACATATTTCATGCATTTTCCTTTTTTATTCTCTTTTTTGTTCTCTGCTGGTTTGTTTCAGTCTTTAGTGAAATCTTAGCCTTTTCTGGCTGTTAGACAAAACAATAAGCAGGCTTGGGGTAAATACCCAGATAGACTATTCAACAAAATGAGCATATTTGGGGACCAGTGTGTGGTTTTGGCAACAATAAACGCTGTGAGAGACCTGAAACTGGTGGCAAATCTTGTGGAGAATAGTAAATTCCCCTTAGCCCATTTGCCTGTGGTTTCTCTTGCTCACCGAGTCTAGGAAATTCTAAAACTGATGGAAATTTGAGTCCAAAATATAATGTTAAGTCATTTACGTGGTTTGCATGAGGCCTATAGCATGTGTTTCAAATTAGTCCTGAAAAGCAACATTCAGGACTGCAAAAAATACAGTCATGAATTGTTGGCTGGAATGATCTCCTTAACTTAGCTACAGGAGCATAATTACTCACATCAAGGAAAGCAGAGCAGACATGCAAAAAACTTGCTGGAAAGACTGCATCATTGAGCCCTGGTAGACTGAACACTACTAAATGGTTTTGTCGAATCCAATTTGGATGATTATTTAGCAGTCTCCTACCTGCAGCGTCAAAGTTCCCAGGGCATATCCGAAACAGAAGGATATTTGTAATAAAAAGATATAAGCCTCCAACTCTCACTTTTGCTAAACACTAATAAAAATCGAATTAGAAGCAAGTACCTTGAAAGGCTACTGGTAACGGTATGACTATTGTACAACATGAATCTGATAAGAAAAGGAAGAGCTCTTCTCTCCTTTTTTTCTTTTTTATTATAGTCATAATATGAAAACCACTTAAAACTTTTGAAAAAAAAATTTCCCACATTCTAATACACTTAGAAAGAACAGATTCTAATTTTTTCACATTGCAAGGAACACATAGATATGAAAGGAGTCACCATGATTAAAAGCTGCATAACTATCCCAAACCACAATAGAAATTCTGAATCCAAATGCCCTTTTCATTATTCTTAATGAAATGCGACTTCATTTTCTCACACATTTGAAATTGTGTTAGCAGAGAGTTCAAACATGTAAATGAAGCCAAACAGGCAAAAGAATCCCTCCATTCTCTGTTTGCAAAGGCCATGTGAGGACACCAGCTTGTGCCAAGTGAACACATGGGAAGAAAAAGAGGAGGATGTTAGGTTATTAACTTTTTACTTCTCAATCTTTTTTTGGAGTTAGGCTAAGGCTGTTGCTGATTTTATTTTCCATGCTCCCATGAATCCACTTCAAACTGGTTCTGGGTGGTATTGAACCAGCTTCATTTCAGAAAGACTGCCGTTTTAGACAACACCTCTTCAGGACCAATGTCAAGGTCCTTGCAGATGGTTCTGTGTTCTACTATTTTATTATGTTAAACACACACACTGCCAGAGGAGCAGTGGAAATATCGCTGGATTAGGCATGGGAAGATTTGCACCATAAGCTTAGTCCAAACTTTCCCTTAATTCATGTATTCTCTTAAGCAAAAAGAGTATAAAATAAACAGGCAAATGCTTCTTTTATTAGCCTTCGACAGGTAAGCAACACAAGACAATCTGATCACCATGTTGATTCTCTCTCCTGTTTCTCTGCCTTATGTCTCAGTTTTAAGGAAGTTTTGGTGTGACAGGCAGGTAGAGTTAAAGATGCAGGGTAGAGTTTGGAAGGAAACTGGAAGCATAACTAACTCCTTCTACACGAAGCCATGCACACTGGGCTTCTAACTCCAGTCACCCGTAAGCACTGCTGACAAAGCAGTCTTGTTTCTGTTCTTTGATAATGCCAGTGTCATTTCAACCATAGTGCTTTTATCCTTGCTGAAATACTGTGCTGGGAATGCTCTTTGCCCAAATATTCATGTAGCTGGCTTATCCTCCATTGTTCATTTCTGAGCTTTGATCTCACCTTCTGAGAGAAGCCCATCTGTTCCACTTATCTAAAATAACCCCTCCACACATGTACACCCTCTCTATAGCCTATTATCTCTTTTCAATTCCTGCGTGGTACCTATCATTCTCCAATTTTATTTTGAGTATTTATTTGTTTCTTTGTCCATGGTCTGGCTCTCTTTTCCTAATCACAACAGAATGGAAGCATCATCTGAGCAAGGATCTTATCTATTCTGCTCGCTGCTCTATCCCCAGGGCCTGGAATAATGTAAGAGTATATCTCCCTCATCATTTAATTCTATATTTTACCTTCTATTCAGTTGCTCACAATACGTAGATAACAAATGAATTGTTAGAAGCATTAAAGATGATCCTTGCCCTGGTTTGCTTGTATCAAGTTGAGGAGACTTGTATTAAACATACAGATAATAGTAAAAAATTTAAACAAGATTTCAAGAAAAACAAAATCAGAATGCCACCACAATGCCTAATGAGGGAGTACAGCAACAATTGGGTCTTTTTTCTTCCAGGATGAAAAGACCGCTAGAGAATTTTTTCCCTTGTTTTATTTTTATAGGCAAATGGAAAATAAATTAGTATTTTCCTGAGAATGGATTTCTTCACATGTCTTTGAACTTTTTCTTCAGCTTTTGCAACACCCTTTAGCTTATTATCTCGATTAAAGTGTAAGCACTAATGAGGGCTGACATTCTCAGTGCCATTTTAAAGAAACTAGAAATTACAGGATTCAGATTTTTCCACCACTTTTCTCTTGTCACATGAAGCATTTATTTATCTGAGTTTATTCCTCACTGGCCTGAGAAATCAACATTGGGCACCTTATGTGACGTATCCCAGGGCTTACTTAAAAGCTTTCTTTCTTTTTTTCTTTTTGAAACTGAATAAGGTGAGGTTTATGTCAGTCTTCCTGGAATTTCCAATGCATTAGATACTTTCTGGGTGTATTAAACATATACACCACAGTTTCCATCTGAATGAACCAATGCACTTAATACTTCTACCTCTACAGAAGTTAGAGGTGTTTCCTTATGAACAAGGTGCAAACATGTCTTTGTAACATATGATGTTGACTCCTTGCCCACAGCTAATTGGATGGGACCAATTTAATTGCAGGCTTAAATTTCACAAGGTAACTGGCTTAGGTTTTCTAATGTAAAATGGCGACCCTTGCTTTCTGCTCTAGGCTGCAGTGTCTCTGAGGTGATATATATAAATGTGAGTCAGGGACATTTAAGGAGACCTCCTCCAAGATTCCAAAATCTTTGGTGGATCCAAAAAATGACTATTTATAAATTTTATGGCAACCTGTGTCCACTTCTGCTAACAAGAGAAATAATTTGCTTTGGAGCAGGGTAATGATTCTTTTATTTGAGAATCAAGATCGTATTTGGTGATTCAGAGGTGAGGCCTAGAGCCTAGACCAGAAGAGATAGTTTGAGAGAAAGAGGACTTGATTAATACGGCATAAAATTCAAAACACTGCTTTACTAGGGAAAGAGTAACCTATTAATTATCTTACTCCAGAGGGAAATGGAGAGAGGGTTTTTAAATTTGAAGATATGAAAGCAGAGACTAAAGAGAATTAAATAATATGCTAGAAGGCCTTAGAAAAAAAATTAGCCCTTAGGAATTTTCTGTGAAGGTAGATTTCTGACTAATGAACTCTAGAAGCAATTCTATCTGGTACTAAATTCTGAGTTAATATTTTTTTCATTCTTTCTCTGTCAGTAAATCCATCTATTGCTATCAAGGCTTCAGCAAAATCTACCTAGGTATTAAAGTTTGTGTTAGTAGTACCAACTTAGTGGCAAATGATTATAGAAAGACCACAGCAGCACAGAGAAGCCATGAGTCAATATGACCCAACTCAGTTTAAACTAGAGCAGCTATGCAGAATCCCAGGAGCATGTAACAGTGCAGATATATGTGCAATCTGGGAGAAGGAGGTGAGATCCCAGAGAGGAAATTGAATTTCCTGCAATCATGGCATGGAGGCACAATTATTTACCTGAATGTTAAGGAAAAGGATAACCAAAGGAGGTAAGGCAACTTGGGGAAAGTCAGTTTACATAGGTGAAAGTGCTTTAAAGTTCTTATTACAGGAGGATTTTAAGGATGATCAACCATTGAAAGATGAATTTAATGGTATCAACATGGTCACTTTTTGAGTAAAATTTGTATTTAACTACATGTGCTTAAGACCAGTGTCCCTTCTCAATGATTTTTACCCCTCATTCTACTTGCTCTCTAATAGAGTGACAAGGGAGCAGAATGGACGTCTTTAGGATGTAGCAAAGGGAAAACTGAATTGGGAATATTACTACAATATGGAAAAGCATTTTGAACCATTTTAACAAAACAATGATGAGGTTAAAAATATTTTATATATACCATAGCAGGTACTGTGGAATTTCACCAATGTCCCCCCAGGGCCTTAATATTGCAATCTAGAGTTGATATCACACTGACATCAATTGCATTTTTCCTGGGATCTTTTACTAGTAGCCAGGAGAATTATCAACACTTGTCCTCTTACCCAAGAAGGAGCTCAAACATCACTGAGGATGTTGGTAAATCAATTCCTCAGCTCTAACATTCTTTATAACTCAGATTGGATGTTTCTGAGACACCAGTTGACACTGTCTGCCCAAGTTCCCAAACTAGTTTAAGCTTAGTCATCCACAGTGGTTACTTGCTTGACAATCTTCCCTCTCATTGTCTGTCTGTAGCTCCCTGCCACAGTTCCCCACTATTTAACTGATACTTTCAGGGATCATTTCCCAAATGAAACTACTTACACTCAAATCCTGATTTTATATCTGCTTCTGAAAGAATTCAAACTGAGATGAGTAGTCTCTTTTGTCATCTTTAGGTCTACTAATTTTGTTTCAAAAAGGTGAAAAAGCTTCAGGTAAAAGCATAATAGAATATAAAGTGTATTTCATCAAAGTGCCAGGACAACCAAAAATCCAATAGAAATTATTCTGACATAGAGAATTGAATTGTAACAATATTTTTCTGATTGTAGCAAGAATGGTATTTCTTAAAGAAGTGTTATATTTGGAATAGAAATATCCAACAGGCTGTTGGATTTCTAGTAAAATAATTAATGAAGAGGATTTAATCATGCCATTAGAAAACACATTAGAAAAATAGAACATTTTTATTTAACACAGAACGCTATCAGAACAGAAGACTAAGAATAAACCATCAAATGAGGACATTGGTGGCATATCAGTTAACAAGCATTATCAATTCAAATGATGCTTAAGGTGAACCACTGCATAAGACAATTTGAAATGTCCAGAAATTGTACAGTTTCTTCATGGGAGAAGCAATCTGCCATGATCCCTGTCCGTCCCTGCATATTCTTACTGGGTACACCAAAAATGAGAGACCATGACAACTCTTTATCTGGGGCATTTCTTAGAGTTTTGTTTGCAGTGAGCAAACTGGAGGGATGAGGTAATGTCTTCCCTTGCACAAATAGCAGGCTTGCTTCCATTAACTATAAAAGTGGTGAGTCCCTGAAGTTTGCAATACTTCTCCTATAACACAACCCACAGCATATGCACAAATCTATGATAAGATCTTTGTGTGACCTCTGTGGAGGGTATGGTGAACCTGCCCAAACCTGTACAAACCTGCATTTATCTCTAGCTACTATTTTTGACGTGACTAATAAAGTTATCTTTTGCCTCTGACCCATAGTGAAACAGTAATGGTAACTTGTTCGTTTATAAGGAGAGCAAAATCTCAAACCTGAAGAGTTTTTGTCACTTGCATGTCAAATAAACTTGACAGAACTGTTCTCAAATAGGTTAATGATTTTAAAAATTGATGTTGTATTCCCAAGCAGGAACTGTGATACAGAATGAAACTTTTCTAATCTGTCAATACTAAAAAATATATTTAAATCAATCATACTACAAGAAGGGCTGTTATTCTGTTCTCTATAGATCATGGTTAAGCAAATCTGTTAAATGTGAAGATAATGAGAGTATAAACACAAACATAGGAAAGAAAACAGTATTATTGTGGTGTGTATTAAGCACATGTAAACATGTTTGTTATAAACATGTTTATTATAAATATGAATTTATTAATGAAAATGCTAAATCAATTTTCTAGATTTTGTGAAATTTGTGACAATTGCTAACTTTTGTAAATTTGCTATTTGTTATTACTTTTTTTGTTCTAAATATTCACATCTTGATTTTTATTCAACATTTTGATTTCCTTTTCCGGAAATGGTCCCCAGTGATTGCATAAGCTTTAAACCCCAAACCTACATCTGTCCTTATTTTCAACATTTGTCTTCAGCCTTTAAATTTTACAATTCAGCAATTGCACCTTTTAGCCTCAGCACCTTTACTTTCCTGTCTAAAGTGAGACTTGTTTATATTAAGATAAATGTAACTGAGGATCCCTGGATTTCTGGTATTCACTGTGAAAAAGTATCCACTTATAAGTGGCTATAGGGCCACACCATGCAGAATGCATTCCTCAAAATCATCTCTACTTTGCCAGTGGTCCTCTTAAATGAATGCCCAAGATTTGAACGGTGAACTCCAGGGACAGTTTGACTTCTCCTATTCCATCTATGGTAGAGAGTCAAATACATGATAAACTTTGAGTTATTGCTGTTTAGAAAAGTCCCAGGAAGAAGCCCAGCCCTAGCAAAACAAAAACTAGTTGGATCCAGAGGTGCCTCACTTGGAAAAGAACTTTGGCGAACTCTCCATATTACCATGCTAAAATTTTCACCCAAGAAGGAGCTGATTAGCTATTTTTTATATATAAGATGTATTAGAAGCATGATATCTGACTGCATTTGCACTGCCTGTATTTCACCCCTACGTACAATGACTCAAGTAATCCACCTAATAAAAGCCCTGTTTTCACTTTTGTTCAGGAAGGCCCTGCTTTGGGGAATTATCTCAGGTTTCCTCCTTCTTGTTGCAAGTAATAAAATTCCTGTTTTAAATCCTTTTTGGATGTGGTCATTGAAATGTCACCTGACAAGCTGCCAATCGACGAACCCACCCATTGTGTGGGTAACATAATAATTGCTAACAAATGAATTACTCTTTTCTTCACTTCCACCCCAAAAAGTATTTGTGTGTAAGGATTTTCAGTTGCCTTATATCAAAGAGTGAATATCTTATGGTACATTTCAGTATTAGGAGAGCCTCTCTGTCATACAACATAGTATAATACTACAATGGTGCAAAAGGCTGAATTAGCCTGACATTAGCCTAATAGGTTAAGAACAGAATCATTAAGAAAAACAAAATGCCTAGAATAGAGGTCAGCCAACTACAGACCAAGGTTTTTTAAAGTCTTTAAGGTAAAAATAAATTTTAAATTGTAAAGGGTTGTTGCAGAAGCAGAAGAGGAAGAGGAGGAAAGAAACAAAGAATCCCTGACAAATATTCTACATATGTAACCCTCAAGGCCTAAAATATTTATTATCTGGCTCTTTACAGAAACATTTTTCCAACCTGTCTCCTAGAATAGGCATACAGTGGGCCATCAATGCTACAGATACATTTTGGATTATACACATTGAATTCAGTAGATATGAAATATATTACTTAAGGACAACTTTTCCGGAGCTTCAGACCCCAGCCACATACATAAGCCAGCCATATCTCATCTTGCCAATTAATTATTAATGCTTTGCTCCCCTCTGTCTCCTGAAGTTGGCCATTTAAGTGTATTAAAATTAACAGAATCAAAACAAAATTAATTCATTTCATAGTACTTACATATGATTAAATCTATGATCATTCTTAATTCAAAAAAAAATTTGAGCATTCTAGACAAATAATTCATGTAAATTGAACATGCTAAATGATATTGGAATAAAGAGAGTATAAATTACTTTCCTTTTCATCTATCACCAAATATATTTCTTTCCTCTGGGTACAAATATTTTAATGAATAGTTTCTAGTTCTGCACAAAGAAAATACAATATTTGGTCCTAGAAATAAAAGAAGAAAAACAAGGAGGGAGGGAGTGAAGGAAAGAAGGGAGGGAAGGAGGGATGGAGGGAGGGAAGGAAGGAAGGAAGGAGATAATTTGGTTAGCTTGGGGATACATTTTTTAAAATATATCTAGTTAGTGCTAAGTTGTGCCTAGATGGGAGCAATAGGATATAAAAGAACTTAAAGCTGAGAGGAGACCAATTTGACATAGCAATAGCTTCTACCATATTTTTGACATATCCCTACTCTGTCTGGAGCTCATCACCCTGCAATCAGGATAATAAAGCTCATTGTTATTGTTAGAAAAGTCTGCTTTATTTAAATAGAAGCGTTCCGTAACTTTTTTTCCAGAGCTCTGAGAAAAAGTTTTATTGCTTAAAGTCCCTAAGACTGTGGTACTTTCTTATGGCAGCCCTAGGAAACTGGTAGCTATCCCAGGCTAAGCGATGATCTTTCCTTTAACTATTTCCTATGGTGCAGTATCCAGGGCCACATCACGCAGAATGTACTCCACGCATCATCTCTACTTTGCCAGTGGTCCTCTTAAATGAATGCCCAAGATTTGAACAGCGAACTCCAGGGACAGTTTGATGGCTTCTATTCCATCCATGGTAGAGACTCCAACACATGATAAAATTAGCTTTAATGGTGCTTGAGAAATAGGTGGAAAAAAAGGAAAACCTAATCTCAGGGAAGAGGCTTCTGCCAAAAAGCAGAAAAAAAGTACAAAAGAGTGAGGGAATAAACACAAAAAGCACAAATAAATGGCCTTAGCAACATTGACATTCACATGATATAACAAAAGCACCTATAGTTCTCACATTGTTATGATTACAAAAGCATTATACAGTTACAGACACTTGAAAGAAAACCTACTCCCACTAGAATATTGACAAAAGAAGAAATGAGAGAATACCAAATTTAGTTGTCTGGAGAAACAAGTCCCTACCTGTTCTTTATAGCAGGGGTCAGCAAAATCTTGCAAAGGGTGAGATAGTCAATATTTTAGGTTATGTAGGTCATAAAGTCTTTGTTGCCACTACCCATATCTGCCAGTGTTACATAAAAGCAGCCACATACGCTACGGAAATAGAAAGCTGTGGCTATAATGAAACTAATCATGGACACTGACATTTACATTTCATAGAATTTTCATGTGCCATGAAATATTACTTGTTCTATTGATTTTTTTAGCTATTTGAAAACACAAAATGAATTCTTAGCTTTCAGACCATAATTTGTAAACTCCTACCTTAGATCATGAAAGGGAATTAGATAAACTAGATGAATACAGCTACAGGGTAAACCAGACCGAAAAATTAGTGTGATGGAAGACAGGAACATGACTGTGACAAAGAAGGTAAACAAAAGAAAGGCGTTTGATCCTATAAATGCATATATTTGAGACCACATGCTTCTATGTTCAAAGTTCTAAGTATATCTGTTATTTCTCCTTTTCTCAGGGATTCTGCAATGAAAATACATCAGGCTCGCATTGCCTCACCTTCTGCACCTCAGGGACTCACTGCTGAACTGAGAGATGGCAGGATACATTCCCTTGAAGGTAGTGTGATTAAGAGATGACAATTGTAGTGGCTGGGGTAATGTGTTGTCTCAACTGCCCCTTATTACTGCCTGAGAGTTTTGTAGCTGTCTCAAATAGGCATTGACATAGTTTGGATATTTTTCTTCTCCAAACCCCGCGTTGAAATGTGAGGAGGCGAGGCCTCGTGAGAGGTATTTGTGTCATAGGGGCAGATTTCTCCTGAATGATTTGTGGACCTCTCTGTGGTAATGAGTGAGTTCTCGCTCTGTTAGTTCACATGAAAGCTGGTTATTTAAAGGACCCTGGCACCTCTTTCTCTCTGACTTGCTCCCTTTCTCACTACGTGATATGCCTGCGTTCCCTTTGCCTTCTACCATGATTGTAAGCTTCCTGTAGCCTCACCAGAAGCAGATGCTGATGCCATACTTGTACAGCCTGCAGAAATGTAAGCCAAATAAACCCCTTTTCTCTATAACTTACCAAGTCTCAGGTATTTTTTTATAGCAATGAAAAAGGGACTAACACAGGTATAGAAAGGGCTTGTCTGTAGTCTACATATCAAGAGTCCTTCTGATATATCAGGAAATAGTACAGTATAAAAGAAAGCATGGCATCAAATCTGGGTTAATATTTTAGTTTTACTGATTATGAAACACCTGATTATGTACAAGATAATTAACCTACCTGATCTCCATTTTCTAATTCTAAAAATGGAAATAATTTTAATATCTACTTCACTAGACTGGCATAGAGATAAATGATAAGACATATATAAACTACCTAGCCCTTGCTGAATATGCAATAAAAATGGAAACATCTATCACTCCTTTTCTCCCTGCTTTGGGTTTCTTCACCTAATGTAAAACTCCTTCAGTTTGCTTCTGATCTGGTCCTCATGTATGTGTTGTTCTTGTTGTTTTATTGAGCCAACTTTATTCTTGGTGCTGTGCTCAGTGCTGGACTAGCACAGAGGAAAAGTACTGTCCCTGCTCCCAAGAAAGTCGCTGCTTGTAGATGGAGGCAAAAGAAAGAGAAACGGAAGCAGCAGACATATATGCCGTCACATACCTTCAGTATATCAGTGGTATAGTAAACACATCTAGGGAACACAGAAAGGAGGTGTGTTGCTGACACAGAAGGAAAAGAAAATGGAAGAAATAAGGAAACAAAAATTTCTTAAGATCCTACTATGAGCCAAGCATTCCAGCAAGAGTTTCAGATATGTTAGCTCACGTTAATAGTAGATTAGGACACCCAAATATCTTGACCTATTATTTTCTGAAGAATGTGACACTTGTGTTGAGCTTGAGAGTGCTAGAGATATGCTTGAAGGACAACAGGAATGGCCAGACCTTGAGATCACAATAGCCTAGTGTGCTGGAGATCACCATCAATTTTTATTACACATTCAGTAAGGGCTAGGTAAGGGTATATGTGGAAGAGGGGGGTGACTTTTAAAAAATATAACATTTGAAGTATACAAAATTCATTATAAAATAATAGAAGAAATGCCTATGCTTCCACCATTCAATTTAAGAAACAAAACTCTGCCAGACAGTTAAATCCTTGTTGGTTGCATAGCGAATCTCAAGCCAGCTCTTCATTCCTTACAGGCTCTCAGACAGTATTCAGATGACCACAATGGTCGAAAGAACATGGATAGAACAGGGCTCAGTTCTATCACTTTCATGTCAGCTCTGGCTTTATAGACATGTTTGCAAGTTGTGCAGCTAAAAGAAGCTTTAAAAAATATCCTTTTAGCCTAATACTATGAAAAGCCACTTTAAATGGTGACAAAATCTCTTTCTCTAGAGGTTATTAATAAGAATAATACAGAAATCCTGATTTCCTAGCATGGTTTATGCAGACAGGAGCTGCCTGAAGACAGGGCTTTGGTTTGAATGATCCTTCCATTCATTTCTCCTTATTTTAATCATATTACTAAATCCCTAGAACTTAATGCCCTTCTGTTTGCTGTGAGAGCAGGCAAACTGAAGGGTCAGATAAAAATGGAAATTCCTTGCCTTATTTTTTTTATTAAAAGAGAAGAAAAAATATTAAATAGGATTTCATTTATTATAGTAAAAAAAAAACCCCTATACAGTGGAGTCATGTCTACATAAGAAAAAAAGAATGAAGAATTGAAGTTACTACTTAGATCATTCAAGTACTCTTCAAATAGGTTTTTCTGTTCTCAATTATTTAGTTATTTCAAGTCAGCGCTAATTTTGGGCCACATTTAGCTGACTGACGGATTGAAGTCTTTGTTTGAATGATAATGAACTTAATTATTTCTCTAATTTAACTACAAGACAAATGTACTTTACTTTGTCATTAAACTAAAGGATATGGACATAGTCATTGCAGAAATAATATATCTTCAGCACTTAATTTGCATGGCTGGTCATGTTATAATAAATAATGGTGTGCTTACTTGCAAAATAGTTCCCTTCAGAGAGAGGTATATACTCTCCAGCTCCATTTTTCCTAGGCTCAAATTGTAGGAGTTCACAAGGAAGGAACTGTCTGTCAGCATGAGGAGGCTATGAAATCTATTTTAAGTTGTTCATTAAAGGTGACATTTGGCCTTATAGTGAACCAAGCACCTGACTTATTAGCACAGTGAAGAAATACCCACCAAAAAAACATGATAACTATAGATCCTGAAGGCCAGAGGCATGCTCAGTTTCTCACAAGTTTATGTGAACTTTTCAGGGCAATCCTTCTGATGCTGATTTCAGAATATGTTACCCATGTCCACAAGAAGACAATTCTAGGGGTGACTGATACACTTTCTACCAGCTTTGATCAAATCATTTTGGTCTCTTGAGATCTGGGAAAATACATTGTTTTGGGAGCTAGGACAAGCAGGATTCAAGCCCTGACTCAAAGTTGATTGGGTGACCTCGAGTAGTTCATTTATTCGCATCATCTGTGGTTTCTCTTCTGCAAAGAAGTCTTGAAGTCCTTTCTTAGAAGTTTGTTGCAATAATTAATCAGATATGAGCCATGTCCAGCTCTCAGTAAAACCTTGGGCAAGTTAATTAGTTCTCTGTGCTCAATTTCTTTGCTAAATTTCATTTATATATATATATAGATGAAAGAAATATATATCTATATATATAGATATATATATAGAGAGAGAGAGAGAGATCAGTGTGTTTGTGTGTACACACACACACACACACACACACACACATATAGGTATTTTCCAAATATATATGAAATGTATATATCATATTTATAAATACCTCAAATGAACTAGTCATATAGTAAGGGCTCAATAAAGGTAACCAGAATTTTGTGGTGAATTACTGCTAACACTCCATAAAAGAAATTATTTTATTATTATTAATAATCTTGGTCTAAGAAGAAGAAGACTGAGATTGTACTTCTAGGTCAGCCAACAACTAATTTTTTAACCTACAGCAATTCACTCCTTAGTAAATGTTGCTCAAATAAGTCTTGAGTTCCCCATGGTCCAAATATTTAACATTATAATATGTCTTTAACTGTGGTAGATGCTAGAAGTATAAATACAAAGAACTGTTTCTCTCCCTTATCTAACATGGTCGTGTCAGTTTCCTAGGTTGAAATGGGTAGCCCAGTGTGTGTGTTGGTGGGGGTGGTATGGGGGAATAGCATATGTGTATGGTGTGTGTCTTGCATGTGTGTTATGCGTGCTTAGAAACAATTCATTCTGGTGAGGGCTACACCTATGAAAGATTTTAAAAATGTAAACACTATTTGCAAGGGGATAAACTCTCAGACTACCAAACTCATGCAGATGTTAATCAATTTCCTATCCAATGGAATTCCTACTGTCAGAGATAGAGAAGTACTGTTAACCCCACAGTAATAGCACCAAAGGCTCCATTGCACCACTTTAAACATTGGCAATAATTCAGAAGTCAGAGGATTTAAACGTTTAATTCCTAAGGAAGGATTACCCTCTAATCTTCATATACAACTCAGAATTGGTGAAGATATCCCTGTAGCCTCTCCTTTAGTCATAAGAAAGTTCTTTGATGGTCATAAAGTTTTACATAATGGCTCCACATCATCCCTGAAAATATTTTTAACGTATTCAAAGGCATACGGTTTCCCTCAGTGAATACTCAAAATGTTCACAAATGAGAATTTCTTCAATACATTTTGAAGCAGGTAGAAGCCTGCCTTTTCTGCCTTCCAAATCCCATTTTGCTTCTTAGACTTTCCTTTTGCTTTTCTGTCTCCTACTGTCAACATTAGGGCCTTCTACCTGCCAGGGAACCACCCTCGGTTCCTCTTGACCCCTGTCTTGGCCTGGCCCTCTCAGACTCAAGTTGAGCACTTTTCTCCAGTTGGCATTACTCAATGAGCTATACACTTACTCCTCATCTATATAATCTACTAATGACCCAGAACAGCTATTCCACCTAGATACCAACCGTATATTTTATGCACACAACACTTACCATGGTGCACACGGTCTGTGAGAACCTGCCCTGAGCACTGGCAGCATAGATTGATGTTGCAGTGACTTTTCAGTCCTGCCCTTGAGCAGCTTAAAATTGAGTTGATCAACTAGTAAACAAATGAGTTAAATAGTTTAGAGATATAAAGAAAACAACTGAAAAAGAGAGAATGGAAAAGAATAGAAACCCTTGTCTGTAAGTTTCTTATGAAAAACAGTGTGTATTTAGGAGGCTTCTCCTAATAAAAAAACAAAGCAGCAAAACTATGTTATTAATGATAATGTTAACCAAAAAAACAAACTCAGTGCCGGAAGTGGTGGCTCACGCCTGTAATCCCAGCACTTTGAGAGGCTGAGGTAGGTGGATCACCTGAGGTCAGGAGTTTGAGACCAGCCTGACCAACAAGGAAAAACCCCGTCTCTATTAAAAATATAGAATTAGCCTGGCGTGGTGGTACAGGCCTGTAATCTCAGCTGCTTGGGAGGCCCAGGCAGGAGAATTGCTTGAACCGGGAGGCAGAAGTGACAGTGAGCTAAGTTCCCACCATTGTACTCCAGCCTGTTCAACAAGAGTGAGACTCCATCTCACAAAAAAAAAAAAAAAAGCTCTGTAAAATACTTTAAAGAAGTTTATTCGGAGTCAAGATGGGAAACCACGACCAAGGAAACACAATCCCAAAAAACCATTAATAAGTGACACAGCCAAATTACATTTTGGCTTTATATATTTCAGGAAGGCAGGAGTTACTGGCAAAAACATAAACCAATACATGGAAGGTGTACATTGGTTTGGCCTGTAAAAGTGGGATGTCTTGAAGTGGGGGCTTTCAGGAAAAGGGGAATTGAGAGATTCTTTAATTTGCAATGTGATAAAGGAGTAAGCCTCTGTCCAAAACTTGGAGTCAGCAGAAAGGAATGTTTTAAGTTAACATAAAGATGCTATGTGGCAAGAATGATGGCCTGTAGGTGTGACTTGACCCTTGACTTGCATGGCCTTAGGTCTTGTGTTTAATTTCTTATTGCCACACAGAGGCTCTTTTGTCAGCCTTATGATCATTATTTTACATTAATGCTAGTCAAGAGTTGTGCCTACTACTCCCTTTGGAAGGGAAAGGAAGGAGGCATAATGAGGTGTGTTCAATCTGCTTTCCTTCAGGTCCAGGAACTCAGTGTTTATGGTTTCTCTGGGGTCCCCTTTGGCCAAAAGAAAGTCTGTTCAGCTGGTAAGAGCTTTCCATTTTAAATTTACTTTATAATAATTTTCGTTTTGGTCCAAAAAGCTCTACTCAAACATGAAATGCCTACAATCTAACCCTTTTATTTTAGTTATACCTAATCATCACAAAAATTTGCTAAGGAAAATATATTAGAAATGTTAAATGGAAATTCCTAATAACTAAAAACATTGTGAGTACTTAAAACATGTTAGCACTTCATTGGAAAGTAGGACAAACAAGGGCTTCTCCTCAGAGTAAGGAGAGCACGTTATAAACTACAGGAATCCAGGGACCTATTCACTTCCTATCTGCATAAGAATAAGAGAAGGCTTCTTTTAATTTGCATAAAGAATGACACCTCTAAGGTCAATGGCTCCCCAGGTGATCAGAACTAGAGAAAAAAGAAAAGACAAGATTGCCCCTTTGAGAGTGGAGAAATTCAATGCGAAAGAACAAGTCATTCATAAGTCAAGTGCTCCCCAAATATGGAACTGCAGGTGAATTTAATAAATAATTGTGCCCTCATCTGTACAATGAGCGTCCTGAAGGAGATAATTTCTAATTTTCTTTTTAGCTGTATTATACTAGTTCATTTTGCAGGGTATTGCCTGAAATCGTTGATATTTATTTATATATTACAGGGTATGACATCTATTGCAGGATATTTTTGAAATAGTTAATATAGATCTTCCATGCTGTACGAGTCGAGAATAAGGAGCCATCCTATTTATATATTATTCCAAAGGTACTCATGGGCAAGGAGGGGAGTGAACAGAGTCTTGCAGGGGTCAATAGCATATATATATATGGAGTGGAAGCTACCAGGAAATGCTGTGAGGGTAACCACAGGAACAAAATCTTGGCGAAACATTGAAGGAAAACTCAAACTGCAGCTAACCCAAGAGAAACTGCAAGAACAGAGCCTGTGGAGGGAAAGGGAAGGAGTTCTGCTTGTGGGAGAGCTGCTGACAGAGATATTGCCAACATTATAGATGGCTTTGCACCACAGAAGTCAGTAATGTGAGAATTTCAAATAGAGGAGGCAATTCAGACATTTTTTCTTCCTCAAACTACCATACAAGGCATCTTGTTGTTAAAAGATGATTTTTAAAAAGTGGTAAAATCATGATTTCCATATAGATAGGAAAATTAACATATGCTAAAGACATTTTGTAACTCTGTTAATGAGGCAACTGGTAAGATATTACCAGGCATTTTAGATCTAGAATACTAAAATGAATATATAAATGGTCTATACTACATTGCAAAGGGAAGACAGTTGACATAATTTGCATGTTCGTAGACAAGAATTCTTTTGTACTGTTATCAGCTGCAATTCATGGGAACATAAACTAGCTTAAAGGCAATGAAAAACAAGAATCAGGTAGCCTAAAAAGGTGGGATCTTAACAACGCATAGTTTCCTTTGAAAACTTTGCAACTATATTTTAAGAATAAGCTCTGTTTACAATACTGGAACTGCCTCTGAAAAGCTCTTATTTTATTTCTCTGTCCATAGACCTAGGTTTCCAGCATAAAATGTATAATACCAAGATCAGAATTGCTAACCGTTTTCAATTACCCACTAGTTTCTTTATTTTGAAATATAAATAAATTTCAAAGCTATTTGGGAAATTGCTCTGACAGTAAAACAGAGCAGAGAGAAGTGATGGATGACAGATCCCATCAGAAATGGAGAAATAAGGCCAACTGGGGAGAAGCAGGAAATAAAGGGCAGGGCAACCATGATGAATATGTAAGGGAATAAGGTCTAATCTGGAACTGGAAGGATGAGTATCCAGGAGGGAAATCAGGAAAGCCAGCCGGGGCTAAGCAAAGAGAACAAGGTTTTAAAGGTCCCAGAGTAAATGAGATTAGGGACCAAAGGGGGAATTTGTATAATGCTGTTGGTATATAGGCATAGCTGAGGAATAGACAGAAATAACAAAAAAAGAGGTCAAAACAAAACCATTTTTTAAAAAAGCAAACCATGTTCAAAATAGAGGACTTTCTAATTATAATTGAACTGGTATTTTTCTAACATATAAGACTGATATTAAGGGACATTTTCCTGGAGCAGTTATGGAAGAGATGAAGGAATTACTGGCATTGATCATTTAAGTGATCCAAAATAAGCAGTCAACGTTTGCAATAAAACCATTGGACAACTCGAGGGAACAAAATCAATTCAATTATTTAACAGAATTTGGCCTATTATGTCTGTTATAAGATTAAACTCTTATCTATTTGCTTGAAAATTAAATAAAAAGTCATGTCTAGATTTATATCGCCTAGACTTACTAGATTTCCGAAGTAAAATAATAATAATAATGCTAGAATTTTCTTTAATAAATAAGAAACCTGAGGTTCCAAGGGGAAGTAATTTGCCCAAAGTCATATACCCAGATAGTACATACTAACTAGACTTCTACTGTCATACATCTATTGCAAATTCTGCCTACTACCAAGGAAAACACTGCATTAAACAAATTTAATATTTTTGTAGGGGATCTCATAGTCTTTACTATGTTCATGTGACTATATACCTTTAAGTCAAGAAAGGCTATGAAACATTCCCTATGTGCTTTAACTATTGAATAAATAGAGGAATTAATATTCTTGAAAGTACACACATTGTAAAATGTTTTATGCTATGTTACCTTACTTATGCAGTCACATTTGTTCTTAATTTTCTCATATGTGGATTGATACTAGTTACCTTCTGCAAAGTTCATAATAATAAGTATTAATTAATAAGTTGGTTATAGTAGCAGTAGATTAATGGTCCAAGAAATCTAGCAAATTAATAGTAATGTACAAAAGTAGCGCTACTAACCCCCACCATCAGGGCTTCTGGCATGAGTTATAGTCAAGTTAAGCAAACAGGCAGCCGTGAACTTCAAGCCATGACTGATCAGCACTAAAGATAAAGAACAGGGATTATGGCAAAAGAACATAAAACACTCACTTTTCATCAATTTGTAAAATCAACACATGCCTGCCCCCCAATTTGTCTTTCATTCTGATTGATTTTTGTCCTATAAGAATAAGAATATTGAGCACAACCAAATTCATTTACTATATACCAGGCACACTTAGAAGCACTTTTTATCCAATTAAGCATCTATTCCACAGAAGAGTCCAATGAGTTAAATGCAAACATTTTCAACTGTATTATCATATATAGATGGAGAACCTAGCACTGAAGTAAATTGCTGACTGTGGACCCAAGATTTAAGACTGCGAGCCCTGTCCTTATATATATATAACATTCTTGTTTCCAACTAAGCCATTTTCAAACATGATACCCTTATAAAACTCCCAGAAAAGCAAGCTAAATCTCATTCACACTGAAATTGGGAGAATTAACAATGATTTGAGGTTGGAAGCCAATATCATAATGCCCTCATGTAGTGAGAACGCTGAATCAGCCCTCAAACTCAAGGCAAAAGAAAGGATTTCTTATGGGGAGGTATGGTTGTGGATGAGATAGAAATATACAGGGATAGAGAGAAAGTGCCAGAGATGCCATTTGTCCTTAGAATAAAAGTTTTATAGGTTTGCTTCTCTCTTTAACGCCAATAAACAACCAAAGAACTCAATTCCATTTATTTTTTGTGATAGAGAGACCTAGGCACTGCCCTCTTCCCCAAGCCAGCAGGAAATAAGTGCACAGCATTTCTACTTTCCATGTCTAATTGTGATGTTTAGGCTGACAGCAAACGTGCCAGGTACTGTCAGTTGTGATCACAGTCACCAAACTGGAGAACATGAACTGAGACCCCAACACTGACCAAACTTGAGACAGCAGCTGCTTCAGGTCTCCACCATGCAGACACAGTTGCAAAGCAGTAGTACTTGGGAGTGAAAGGCGGTCATGCTCCTCCGGTTCATCCCGCATCCTGTGTTGTCCACATTGCACCCCTGTCCCTTTGCATTTATCACGCCAGTCTTGACAAAGAGGCATGTTGTTTTTTCCCTGCTTTAACCTCTTTCAGAAATGCTGACCTTGTTAAGGCAAGTCCTTCTCACATCGTTTTCTTGACATTTAATTTTTTTTAAATTCCAGTTGATGGAGCAAAGTGTTAGGTCTACAGTTAATAGATACTCAAATGAGTTGTCCCCAAAATAATTTCTTGCTAATTGGGCAATTATTTTATGTTACATTGACAGGGAAAAGGATAAATGTACTTCAATTATAGGATAAAATTTTTAAAAAGTCAATTAATACTTGACTTCAATATTCATTTATAAAATAACCAGGGCTATGTACGTGTCCTCTTCATCCCCATTCATACCCACTGGAGGAGGGAAAATAGGGGAATGGAGATGTGTTCAGACTCAAGAATACACACTACAGCCTAGAATACATAATTGATGATCTTGAAAAGAACATATCAAAGATGGAGAGAATGAACAAACACTTACTTGGTTTATAGATATCTTGCCCTTAGATTTCAAATGTACTTTTTCTTTGCTTTTGATTTCTTGGATTTTTAAAACAATTTTTATGGTGTTACTGAATAGACTAGTTTCCTATTGCTGTTGTGAAAAATTATCAAAAACTATATGTTTAAAACAGCACAAGTTTATCATCTTATAGTTCTGGAGGTCAGAGGACCTAAATGGGTCTTATGGGCTAAAATTACAATGTCAGCAGAGCTACATTTCTTCTGGAGGCCGTTTTCCAGCTCCTAGAGGCTGCCTACATTCTTTTGCTTACACCCTTTTTCTCTCCTCAACTCATTTCTCCCACCTCAGCTTCCATTGTCAAATCTCCTCTTTGATTCTAAACTTCTAAATTCCTCTTAAAAGGACACTTGTGGTTAAACTAAACCCACCCAGATGACTCAGAATAATCTCCTATTCCTAAATCCTTGACTTAATCATATCTGCAAAGTTTCTTTCACCATGTAGGGTGATATAGTCACAAGTTCTGGAGATTAGGACAGAAATATCTTTGGAGACCTTTATTTTACTTACCGCAGTGACTTCCTTTCCATTTTCACCAAAAATTTGCTCACTTATTTTATACAATGCGCTGGTATGCTCTCCCATCTCTCCCCCTCTTCTGCTAAGCTCTGTAACATAGGAAGCTATATCTCCAAGCCTCTCTGCCATTCTAGCTTCTAGGTAGCTTTAACTGTAGAGTGTGAAGCAATGTTGTAAAAGGACTGGACAAAGGGAGAAGTCAAGAGATATTTCCCCTTTTCTCCATTTCTTGTAGTGTGTTCTGGTGTTGGATACATCTCCTCCATCTCTGAAGAATACCCCCATTATGTACTCAGATGATATCAGCAGCTCCCTTCTTTTGCCAGATAACACTGTAGTCTCCCTTGCTCTAGGATTTATGGCACCTTCTTGAAAGTTTATAAGCTCTTTTATCCCAATCTTAGTATGACTTCTTAGCTCTTTCATTGCCTGCACTAATCTTGAGTTAAATACCTCAAACACAGAGTCGTTTCTGTTTTACTAGCCAAACCCAGACTTCCATGGCAATCCAAGCAGAGTCTAAATTCATGAATTTACTCAGGGTTTAATCACTGCTGAGAATGGGGGCCATGGAGACTCTGCTTCCCCCTTACACACAAAGCTGGGCAACATCACTCAGCCATGGATAGAAGCAGTACATGGCAAGGCTCAGGCTCCTTTGTATTTATGCTCGGTTCTTCCTTATACATCTCTACAATGATGCTTGTAAACAACACATGAAGTAAACATGCTACAATTCGATCTCTAATGTCACATTCTCTGGATTCTTCAAGGTGGCTCTCAAATACCAGAGCTGGTTTACCACAGTTTAAATGAAATCACTTCATCTGGCTGTGTGGGAAAGGCTGGAGTCCTGTCTCAACTCTCTGGGTCTACCTACTTACCCAGTATCTCCTCAACTATAATGAGCATAGGGATCACTCTGAAGGGGGAAAAAAAAGCCCTATGGATGTTGAAAGCATCTTTTTCATTAGAGTCAATGCCCAAGTTCTCCAAGGTAAGCCAAAGCAGCCGCTGAAGTGTATGATTATGCAACATCCTCAACATGGAGACAGATTTTTTCATTTTTATTTTTTATTTTTGAGACAGAGTCTCACTCTGTCACCCAGGCTGGGGTACAATGACGAGATCTCAGCTCATTGCAACCTCTGTCTCCTGGGTTCAAGCAATTCTCCTGCCTCAGCCTTGCAAGTAGCTGGGATTACAGGTGCATACCACCACACCCATCTAATTTTTGTATTTTTTGGTAGAGATGGGATTTCAACATGTTGGCCAGGCTGATCTTGAACTCCTGACCTCGTGATCCACCCACCTCGGCCTCCCAAAGGGCTGGGATTACAGATATGAGCCAATGTGCCTGGCCAGAGACAGACATTTTTAAATGAATAGTGACTTCCTGACCTAATTCCCTTTCTTCTGGCATTCATACTGGTAATTCGAAGCCTTGTAATACTTTGTAGAGCTAGACTTTAAAGGGAGATGATTCCTCTAGTTAGTGGATTTTGCTTTAGCCAGGTAGTCAAATGTGACACTTGCTAGGATTAGGAGTACTGAGCTTTCTCTGATGTCTACATTCTCAGCAAAATTAAGGGTCGTGGTACAACTACAGTTCCTATCTTTTTAAGCATCATCTGAAAGAAGTTATCCTTTACTATGAAGTAAATCTGCCTAAAATTGTCATTTGCCAAAGGTACTCTGGCAAATACCCTAAATATATCCTATCATAATAGTAAATCTTTCACTGAGTACAGGAATACCTTATTTTATTGCATGTCATTTTATTGTGCTTCACAAATATTAGTGATTTTTTTTACAAATTGAAAGTTTGTGGTAATCTTACATCAAGTAAGTCTATCACTGCCATTTTTACAACAGCACGTGCTCAATTACTGTTTTGTATTCTGATAATTTTCAATATTTTGAACATTTTCATTGTTTTTATATCTGTTATGGTGATTTGTGATCAGGAATCTTTGATATTGGCATTGTCATTGTTTTAGGACCCTACAAACTGTACCCATATAACATGGCAAATTTAATAAATGTGTATCTTCTGACCATTCCACCAACTGGTTGTTCCCTATCTCTCTCCCTTGTCTCAGTCCCTCCTGTTACCTGAGGTACAACAGTATTGAAAACAGGCCAATTAGTATTGAAAACAATGGCCTCCACAAGTGAAAGGAGGCCTCGCACTTCTCCCACATTAAAACTAAAGCTATAATTGATTAAGCTTAGTGAGAAGGCAAAGTGAAAGTTTAGACATGCCAAGAGCTAGGCCTCTTGCACCAAGCAGTGTACAGTTGTGACTGCAAAGGAAATATTATTGAAGGAAATTAGAAATAATACTCCAGTGAACACTCAAATGTTAAGAAGAGAAACAGCCTTATTACTGATATGAGAAACATTTTAGTGATCTGGGTAGAAGATCGACCAAGCCAAAACGTTGCCTTGAGCCAAAGTCTAATGCAGATCAGGCCCTAATTCTCTTCAACTCTATGAAGGCTGAAAGAGGTGAGGAAGTTGCAAAAGAAAAGTTTAAAGCTAGCAGAGGTTGGTTCATGAAGATTACAGAAATAAACCATCTCTATAACATAAAAGTGCAAGGTAAAGCAATACTGTTAATGTAAAAACTGCAGCAAGTTATCCAGAAGATGTAGCTGAAATCACTGATGACGGTAGCTACACTAAACAACAGATTTTCAGTGTAGACAAAACAGCCCTGTATTGGAAAAAAAAACTGTCACCTAGAACCTTCCTAGCTAGAGAGAAGTCAATGCCTGGCTTCAACATTTCAAAGGACAGGCTGACTCTCTTGTTAAGAACTCATGCAGCTGGGTGACTTCAAATTAAAGCCAATCCTCATTTACCATTTTGAAAATCCGAGGGCCCTTCAGATTATGCTAAATTTTCTCTGTGTTTATGCCCTATAATGGAACAACAAAGCATGAGTGACAGCACATCTGTTTATAGCATGGTTTGCTGAATAGTTTAAGCCCATTGTTTAGGCCTACTGCCCAGAAAAAAAAAAAAAGATTCTTGCAAAAGATTATGCTCATTGGCCATGGACTTTGTTACTCAAGGGCTCTCATGGAGATGTACAAGGAGATTAACGTTGTTTCTGTGCCTGCTAAAATAACATACATTCTGTAGCCCAGATCAAGGAGAAATGTTGACTTTCAAGACCTATTATTTAAAAAATGTATTTCGTAAGGCAATAACTGCAAAAGGTAATGATCCCTCTGATGGATCTGAGCAAAACTGAAAATTTGGGAAGGATTTATCATTCTAAATGCATTAAGAACATTTGTGATTAATGGGAGAAGGTAAAAGTGTCAACGTTGACAAGGATTTGCAAGAAGCTGATTCCAACCCTCATGGATTATGTTAGGGGTTCGAGACTTCAGTGAAAGAAATAATAGCACTTGTGGTAGAAACAGCAAAAAAACTAGAATTTGAAGTGCAGCCTGAAGATTTGAATACATTACTGGGATCTTATAATAAAACATGAATAGATGAGCAGTTGCTTCTTATGGTTAAGAAAAGAAAGTAGTCTCTTGAAATGCAGTCCTCTCCTGGTGAAGATGCTGTGAACATTAGTGAAATGACAATAACAGATTTAGAATATTATATGAATAGAGCTGATAAAGCAGTGGCAAAGGTTGAGATGATTTATTACAACATTGAAAGAAGTTCATTGTGGAAAAATGATACCAAACAGCATCACATGCCACAGATAATTTTTTTTTTGAAAAGAAGAATTGATTGATGCAGCAAATTTCATTGTTGTTTTATTTTAAGAAATTGTCACAGCCACCCTAACCTCCAGCAACCACCACCCTAATTAATCAGCAGCTATCAACATTGAGATCAGACTCTCCAACAACAGGACAATGACTTCTGAAGCCTTAGGTAATTGCCAGCATTCTTAAGCAATAAAATACTTCTTACGTAAGGTATGTCTTTTTTGTTAGATATAATGCTCTCATATACTCAATAGACTATAATAGAGTGAAACATACTTTTTTCTTTTTTTAGAGATAGGATCTCACTTTGTTCGCCAGGCTGAAGTGCAGTGGCACAATCATAGCTAATAGTAACCTTCAACTACTGGGCTCAACCAATCCTCCTCCCTCAGCCTTCTGAATAGCTAGGATTATGGGCATATGACACCATGCCTGGCTCATTTTTAAAAATTTTGTAGAGATAGAGTCTGGCTGTGTTGCCCTGGTCTTGAACTTTTGACCTCAAGTGATTCAACTGCCTCAGCCTCCTAAAAGCATGGGATTATAAGCATCACCACTGCACCTGGCTAATGATAACTTTTAAATGCACTGGAAATCAAC
Organism: Cheracebus regulus; assembly: GCA_963574635.1. Lineage (NCBI taxonomy): Eukaryota > Metazoa > Chordata > Mammalia > Primates > Pitheciidae > Cheracebus > Cheracebus regulus. The sequence goes on from CAUYQU010035410.1 coordinate 89,922, forward strand.
AACAACAACAACAAAATGCATGCAACTCACTGTATTGTGGTATTTACTTTATTGTAGTGATCTAGAATTGGACCTGCAATGTCTTGGAGGCATATCTGTATATCTTTACATCATCCCATATTTCTCAAATTTTGCTTTATTTTTAAAAAAATTCTTTTTCTTTATTTTTGTCTGATGGGTTGATTTAAAGGATGGGTTATCAAGCTCTGAAATTTTAAAAATTTTCAAGCTCTAGCATTTTTGGTCTGAAAATGATAGCAATCATTCAAGCCTTCAGGATGTATACTCTTGTTGTTGACAGAGGGTCTGACCTCAGTGTTGGCAGCCTCAGTGGCCACAATGGTAATGCCTTATAAGGAAGATATCTCAGAGATAAAGACTCACTCTCCTTGTTCATTTTTAGAAATCTAGTGATATGAAAGGTGGAAGAGGAGAAGAGGCAGGGGGAAAGTAGGAGGAAAAAGAAGACATATAAACCAAACAGATCAGGGATAAATCAAGTTGGCTGACTAGATGTAGCCAAGAAATGCCTATCCCACACAGAGAAAATGAAATATCAAGTAAATCGTCACACTTTGGAAAGATCTTTGGAGATAAAACATTGAAAATCAATAGAGAGGCAACACAGACACTGAGGTTGAAGAGGGAGAAAGCTGGGAAGCCTGCGCAGAATCACCAAGTGCTGGACCAGTTTCGTTCAGAACAGGACCTAAGGAAGAGGTGAGTGAAAGAACTCTGAGGCACCACCTTACCACCATAGACCTCTGGGATCCGAGGTACAAGGGATCTCACAATGCAACTGTAGGCATCTATCCCCCAAGACTCTCCACCTTGCTCTGAATGTCTCTACCTCTTGCTGACGGCTAAGGTTGGAAAAAGCATTAGCGTCTTTCCCATGGAACCATGACACATCTGATCAGCACAGCACCTTGTCCTCCAGCCCCTTCTGCAGCCTGTGCCTGGCCACTCCTATAAGAGCATGCACATAAACAGCCTCCACTACCCTGCCTGAGGGCTTCGCCTGTAGCACCTCTAGCACAGCCTCTGCTCAACCCCAAGGGGCCAGAGGGCAAAGCTGAAGGCCCAGTCCCAACCCACCAGGTTCTGAGCACACATTCAGCAGTATTGAGCTGAGATCTGTGACCTGAGCATGAATCGGGGAGGAGCCTAAACCTCTGAACACTGAGAATAGTGAGGCACAAGTTTCTGTCCTGGTATGAGAACTGGACATGCCTCTCACTGCAAGACTGGTTCAGTAAGAGCACAGCCTGTTGAATGGCTGCAGGTACCCCCCGAGAGAGCCCTGTGGCTCAGAACACCTATCAGACCAGGTATCTGGGTGCAGACGTCTTGGGGAAAAAAAAGCTAGCTGGTCGAACCTGCTCGAGGGGCAGACACTGAAGGGAGGTTCAGTTGGAAGAATAGAAGCTAGATGGTCCCCACATCTGTCTGCTGGGCAAAAAAACATGGGTCATAGGTGTCATACCAGCTGCACACCCATGGCATCATCACCCTTCCCAGGGAATCATCTGCCCTTGACCTCCTGCATCAACAGACCACTCACAGACACACTCTACAATTTCCTCTGACTCTGCCAAGCACAGAGGACCAGCAAGTCCCCAGAGAATTGCAGATCTCCTGGTGCAAATATCTTTGGCTCAGGCTTCCCCTAAGGGAGAAGGGTGTGCAGCCTTCCAGGGCCCACTTTGGGGCTGAGGAGACATGAGCATAGTTCCAGTGAATGGAGGGGTCTCACTTAAGGTGAAGGGATAATATCTCTTCCCAGTCCCCCATCTCCCCCTCCCCAAAGCACTGCTGTAAACACACTGAAATATGAAAGAGGCATGCAGCTGAGTAAGAGTCTATCTGTTGGTCCTTATTGTTAAATACCATTTACTGGATTGCACCATGAATTAGACCACCAAACAGAAATAAGTTATTTCAACACACATTGCCTATGAAACCCAGGTCAGGAAAGTAGCCACAACTAAGAAACCAGTACAAAGCCTTGACCCTCCAAAAGCACCCAGAAATAAAGCAGATCAACTGTGCTCAACATACACCACAGGCAGATCTTCAAAGGAAGAATCAGAATATAAAACCAAAAAGCCCTATCCAAAAGACAGCAATTTCAAGAAGAGAAAGAAATACTAGCCCTCTCAGATGATAAATTATTGGCACCAGAACTCTGGCAATTCAGAAAATCAGTGTTTTCTCACCTCCAAGTGATTTCAGTAGGTTTCCAGCAGTGGAACATAACCAGATTGAAATGTCTGAAATGACAGACATAGAATTCAGAATCTAGATATCAGAGAAACTCAATGAGATTCAAGAGAAAGTAGAAACCCAATCCAAGGATGCTAATAAAATGATACAAAACTTGAAAGACAACATATTCATTTTAAGAAAGAACCAAACTGAACTTCCATAGTTGAAAATTGTACTACAAGAATGTCAAAATACAATTGGAAGGCTTACTAACAGACTAGACCAAACTAGGGGAAAAAATTTACAGCTCAATGACCTATCCTTCAAATTAACTCATCAGACAAAAATAAGGAAAAAATAATTTTAAAAAATGAACAAAACCTCTAAGAAAGGTGCTATGAATGCTTCAAAGTTATTGTTAAAGTAAATTATTATGAAGTGCAGGACTGAAGAATTTTGGAGCAGACAAAACCAATTAGACCTCAAAAGTTACCTTAACCTTGCTATTATAGATTTGCAAACAGAAGCAAACTTAACTCTTTCTTGTAAATGCCTTTATTAAAGAAAAATGAAACTTAAGGCTGGCTTTCTAGCAGGATAAACCAAATAAAGAAACTGTACGTATGCAGAAAATAATGCCTTCACTTTCAAGTTTACACTATAAAAGCCTTTCTGTTGCATTTTCTTGGCAAAGCCCCAGCCATTTTGGGTTTGGAGTTGCCCAATTCATGAAGTACTGTTTGCCCAAGTAAATTCTTTACAATTTTATATTTTATTGTGGCTTAGTTTACCTTTTAACATGACCCAGTATACACTCCAAAGCTTAAGGAGAGCTGGTACTCACTGGAATCAACCATCTTCTTGCTGTGGTCTTTCCCTATATCAAGTTTCACAGTATAATTTTGTATGCAACTTTCAACATTCAAACAAGAGAAATTTTCTCACAGCTGTTCCAGATAAAATAGACAAGCTGGATGAATTTGAGAGGCACAAAAAAAGAAAACCAAGTTACCTGAGAATTTGTGACAGATTAACTTCATTCCTCCTACTTGCAGTAATGAATCTCCAACTTAATGTCACACTTGGGCAACTACCCAGAAGCATCACAATATTGAATGGAGTAGTGTTAAGGAAACTTGAGCTGAGACTATTGCCTTTGCTGATTGATTTAAAGTGGAGGCACACAAGTGAAGCTGAGGGAATGAGTGCTCTCCAGTGTTACATTTACATCCCAGAACACTGTAAACCTTTCTCAGCCAGGGATGTTCAAAACCCAAAGTGGGCATGTAGAAACTGCAGAAATGTTGGTTTTATAAATCAGTATAAGAAGGTAGAAGGTGACTATGTATCCAGAATATAGTAGGCACCTAAAAAGTGTGTGTTGATTTAATTTACAAATAAGTTTATACTTTTTTGTTGTTTTTTTGAGACAGAGTCTTGCTCCATTGCCCAGGCGGGAGTGCAATGGCGCAATCTCGGCTTATTGCAAACTCCGTCTCCTGGGTTCAAGTGATTCTCCAGCCTCAGCCTCCTAGTAGCTGGGATTACAGGTGTCTGCCACCATGCTTCTCTAATTTTTGTATTTTTCCTAGAGATGGAGTTTTGCCATGTTGGCCAGGATGGTCTCAAACTCCTGATCTCAGGTGATTCACCCGCCTTGGCCACTCAAAGTGCTGGGATTAGGGGTGTGAACCACTATTCCCAGCCATAAGTTTATAATTTAATGATACTTTATTAGAATTTTTCATTTTCATAAAAATCATTTTTTTATTCATTTGTAAATTTTTAATTTTTTCCATTTGTACTAAATAAAACATTTTAATCAAGAAAAAATGTAAAAAATAAGGAAATGAAAGGAAAATGACTCATAAATCTATCATACTGAGATAACCACTGTTAACATTTTATTACGTTTCCTTCTTGGGTTGCTTTCTTTTTCAATAACAAAATATTTTTATTTTTAGTAATTGTGAATATATACTATATTTGAAGGTCCTATAGAAGATCCATTAGAGAAGGCAATTTTCTTTCACATTGTTTCCCTTCCTTGAAATTTTTTATTTATTCTTGTTTGTTTCAGTTTTCAGAAAAGTTTGTAATAATTTCTTCAAGTTTGAACACAATGACATCAGGATGTAGTTGAGAATTGTACTTGATTTACAAATTAATGTAAGTTATCATTGCATTTTTATAGTGCAGAACCATTCCTTGAGGGAATGTGTTATAAAAACAAAGATGTAACTGTGAGCTGGTCTGTATTTCTAAAGGGTTTCCTAGAAGAAAAATATATGGTTGGCATGTATTTGTCAAACACTAATTATATATATATATGGGTGTGTGTGTGTGTGTGCGTGTGCTTAGCTGAGTCAAGTATGACCACCCATATGTGAATATGTATGTATTTAATCAATAGTTTTACTTCTAAGCAAACATGTTCGTATCATGACTAATAATATTGACTAGTTGGGCACATTCTAAGAGATATATCATCAGAATAATAAGTCTTTTTTGGTTTTCTCCTAGCTATAAAGCATCTGCCACTTACAACTAGGCTGTTTTTGCCACCATGTTGATTGAGGAGACCAAGTCACTCATTAATGATACATACTAGGCTGGACATGGTAGCTCATGCCTGTAATCTCAACACTTTGGGAGGCTGAGGCACGAGGATTGCTTGAAGCCAGGAGTTCAAGACCAGCCCTGGCAGTAAAGCAATACCTTGCCTTAATTTTTTTTTTTTAAGATTAGTAGGGTGATGTGGCATGCACCTTGTCCCAGCTACTTGGGTCACAGGTGGGAAGATTGCTTGAGTTCAAGAGTTCAAGGCTGAATTGAGCAATGACCCTTCCACTGCAATGTAGCTTGGGCAAGAGAACAAAACCCTGTCTTAAAAAAAAATACATGCTAGATTTTAGTTTACCAAGAACTCCTATCTCTGTGATAGTGATGAGAGACTTGACATCTCGTTTTTCAGTCTATGATATTTAATAATATATCCACTGGAAATGTAATATAAATAATTTGAAGGAACATTAGTCAATCAGTGATAAAAGAAAGAAGCAGCAGTTTCAGAAATTGTCAATAAGAAAAACTATGAACACACATAGTTTTGGGCATGGGGAAGTGAATAATCTCATACCCGGACCTGTATCTCAATAGCATGTTCACTCTACATGTGTTCCCTGCTTGGGTCAGAGGCTGACTGCTAAGGAATCCAGGCCAGAGTAAGTATTTTATCAATTCCTTCCCTTCAAAACATGATTATTTATCTTGTTATGTGATCTTTAAAGTAAAAACAATCTAGCTGTTTACACAGCCAAATAAGCATACATTTATTGTTCTTATCCTAAAGATGTGTGTGTGTGTGTGTGTGTGTGTGTGTATGTGTGTTTCAGACTATAATGGCTTTTAAGTGATACCCTCCAACCCTTAAATAGTACCCTCTTCCTGTCATTTGTCTTATATGTAATTGTAGACAAATCTTGCATCAGAACAGCCCCAGAGTCTACTCAAAAGTATGTTATTCCTAAACTGGTGCTCTGATGAGGACAAAATATTTGGATCTATAGCCCTAAGTTTGATGATTAACAGTTTCTTTGTTTAGGTCAGTTAGATGTTAACTGGGAGATGACACTTGAAAAACAACTGACTATTTTATCAACCAAACAGTAAAATTACTTTTCTAATTACTTAAAAACAAAAAATATTAGGTAATGTTTGTTACAGGTTAAATTTCACGTTTTAAGGAAAGTCTAGAATCCCCTGCTGCCTTTTCAATATAAGGAGCATCTGTAGTGGTCATCTCATTCTGTGAGGTAAGATGCTCAGAAAACAAAGAAAATTTAAGGTAAAAAGGCATCTAGTTTCTCCTTGCTGAGGCATTTCTCCTACATCTCTTTGTCCTAGGGACCAATTAGGCCATTAATAAAAGAAAAAGCAACAACAACCCAGATGCAAGCATGGAGTGCAGCTTTTTTCCCTCCCTGGTTTCATAAGGATTCTCCCAAAGTATCTGCACTAATTTCCTCTATTTCCCATTGGGAAGATAGAGAACATTGCTGTTTGGTAAATTTAATGAGTATAACTGGGCATACTTGACTCAGCTAAGCCCTTCTTGAGAGTGAGTCAAACTCAGAAAGGGAATATTTTTGCCTGTTTCTCCAGGGACCAGCTCTTATGTGGGCTTTGAATGATCATGTCTTCTTTGGTATATCTGCCTACTCCTGATATTCAAGTTAAGTGGCCCATTTGGCTTCCATAACAACATGATTCTTTCTTAGCCTTTCTAAAGGATGATGCTGATATTTAATCTCTTAGCTTTCCTACTCTTTGTATCTCAACGTGTTCAGAAACCAGACAGGGAAGAGGAAAAAGGAACCTAAGTTATTTTTGAACTCCAATAGTGGATGTCCAATGCAAGTCATTAAAAAAGCTAATGTCAAAGATTACTACAAGGGCATAAAGGCCTGTGTCCCAGAGCAAGAGAGTGCCACATGCTAAGCATAGGGAATAGGTCTTGCCAAGAGCTAAGTCCACAGATACCAAGTCTTCCCCCTGTGCTTATTTAGTCTCATCTCCCCACAGCTCAGCAGTCAGGAATTTTCTTTGTCACTTTCCACACAACATGAGACCAGCAAAAAAAAAAAAAAAAAAGATTTTAAACAATTTATTTTTTAACCAATTTACCTATTAGCTAATTACCAGATCAACCCTGGGGAGTATCAGGAAACTATTTAAAACCATTGCCAAATATGAATGCCTTGCTCTAATTATAGATAAGCAGATTATATACATCATTTTGTTTAGAATTGACTCTACTTCCTTTCTATGCCATTGATAATCAAATAGCATTAATCAAAGCTTAAATATCCAACAGAAATCCTCAAACATGTTCTGTTTTTTAACGAGTCACATTTTTACGTCAAATGTCCATTATGATCAACCATTTTTCAATTGTGTATTTTGTTTCTAATGATTTTAATTTACCCTGTATACATGAATTTTCCAGAATTAGCTCTTTTGCTGAAGACATATCTTTCTCTATGAACATTTCTAGTTATTAAAAATAATATATCAGTTTAATAGCTGGCCAGTAAGATATAAAATATCTGCAAGCAATATCTGAATAACAGACTCTATCAAATCCAAGAAATTATGATAAAAATAACAACTCCTCTTATGATAATTAATATAAATATTTGTATTATACTGTCTATGGGTCAGGCTCACTGTAACTGAAGTATATGAATTAGTGAAAGATTTATGCAGAATCCAAATAATGCTTACATTTTAATAAGTGAGTCCCAAAATAGATTATTACCTCTCATCTAAAACCAAAAAAGTTCTAGATAAATCTTAGAATTTAATGAATAAAAGCAATAATAATAACCTAAAACAATATAAAAGGAGACAAAGAATATGCCTATATAGCTTATAGCAGATAAGGTTTAAATATAAAATATTCAATCTCATAATACAATTATTTATTTATTTGTTTATTTATTTATTTATTTTTGAGGCAGAGTCTCTCTCTGTCACCCAGGCTGGAGCGCAGTGGTGCTATCTCTGCTCACTGCAACCTCCGCCTCCAGGGTTCAAGTGATTCTCCTGCCTCAGCCTCCTGAGTAGCTGGGATTACAGGTGCCAACCACCATGTCTGGCTAATTTTTTTTTTTAGTAGGGATGGGGTTTCACCATGTTACCCAGAATGACCTCAGTCTCCTGACCTGATGATCCATCTGCCGTGGCCTCTCAGAGTGCTTTGATTACAGGTATGAGCGACTGCACCTACTCATAGAATTAATTTTTTAAAATAAGACATTTTAAATGTGTGACATCAACTTGGTCCAACCTAAGGGAAAACAATTCACCACTCCATCAATATTAAAGATGCACATAGATTTTTTGAGCTACACTGCCTTGCCTTATGTTATCTGGTACAGATAGCATATAAACATAACAAATAACATTTGAATCAGATTATTCATTGTAACCATGTCTATAATATGAAAAAGTTTCACACAGGTTAGAAGTTGGCCTCTGAGATATTGATATGGTGTGACTAAGTTTTATAAAAATGATTTATCAAAGACTAAATTAAATGCATTATATTATTGAGAATGAGTAAGTGAATAATTTGCTTTAATATCTTGAACTTTTACCTGGATGCAGAAGCATGATGTTTATTGAAATCATGTAATGATTAAGATACTCAGAACTTCTTGACTCTTCCTTAACTGGTTATTACCTCACAGACTGCTCTCTTGCATGAGGAGTTGACAGTAGCTATCCCCACCAACTAAAGGAAGTTAATTTCTGTTTAAATACGTGTTACAGAAAGGCAAGCACACTTACTCATTCATATGTCAGGTATATTTTACCATTTTCCAAAATGTGTTCCATGGAACTTTAGTCCTACAGAATGCTCTGAGCAAAGAGGGTTACAAGCTAAAATAAAATGTGAGATCTATTGCATAAACTTCTGTTTGAAGTTTAAATGGACACATTTGACGTTAAAGGCACTGAGGAGTTCTGTGGCAAAGAAACTAGCACAGCTGTATTTAATTTTATCTTTCTTTTTTTTTTTTTAGACAAACTCTTGTTCTTGTTTCCCAGACTGGAGTGCAATGGCGCAATCTCGGTTCACTGCAACCTCCTCCTTCTGGGTTCAAGCCATTCTCCTGCCTCAGCTTCCCAAAAAGCTGGGATTACAGATGCCCACCACCAGGCCTGGCTAATTTTTGCATTTTTAGTAGAGACAGGGTTTCACCATTCCTCCCGCCTCGGCCTCTCAAAGTGCTGGGATTACAGGCATGAGCCCCGGAGCTCAGCCTAATTTCATCTTTTCTAAAGTTATCTGGCAATAAAATCTTTTTTTTTTCTTGATAACAACGAATTTAACAGTTTGTGTAACAGATTCATTGGAAAACCTGTTTAATCTGCTGGATTCATTTTCAGGGTCCAAGGGGATAATAAATAAGATAAAGAATGAGTGAGAGGCCTTGATGTTTAGAACATCCAGAGCAGGAAAGGTAAAGCACTCGGGGCAAGATCCAGGAGTCAGGGTCCTTGGGATGGGAGTGCGATGGAGAAAGGAGGACTCAGAGCATGAAAAGGACATCAGCAAACCATGAGATATTCAGAGAGGAAAGAAAGGATGCAAAGAAAGAAAAAAAAAAGCAAAAAATAATTTCTAATGCCACATTTTATCTACTTAGCTAGATTAAAAGTGTAAAATTACTAGAGACAACAATCGCACAGGAATAATAGGCAAAATCCTTCAGGGTAGTCAAAAGGTCTCCAAATTGCTCTGTAAGAGGATCTTCTAACTCACCCACAGCACTGTGAGGTTCTAAACAAGTGCCGACCTTGTACTTGACATTGCATTCATATGGCCATGGCCCCAGTAGTAGCTGGAGTACTGTATTCCTTGTATCTACTAATTAAGAGTCATGGAATTTACGACTGTGAAGAGCTGCAAGGGACACTAAAGTACATCATGTTTAATGCCTGATTTCTATAGAAGTGAGGCAACCGAAAAGGGGAAATAAGGAAATGTTTGGCTAAAGGCATTCCATGTGTTTAATGTTGGATCCATGACTGGTTAAGAATTTAAAGTTTGAAATCAGAAGAGCATAGATTCAAATGTAAGGTTTGCCTATTATTAAACAGGTAACCGTAGGCAAGTTATTATTCACTCAGCCTCAGGACTTTTTTTCCTCAACATGTTTCAAAAGTCCTGAATGAGATCAAATGGGTTAAATGGATAGTACATTGTTGCCAAATAGTGAATAATGAATGACAGCTTGTAGCAGTGGCGATTATTATAACTGTGGCATCACAGAAGAAAAGAATCATACAAATTGTAGTTCAGCTCGAAGAGCCAAGAGGTTCTTCATTTTGTCTCCTTGTTTCATTTATTTGAGTCATTATCTGTATTAGTCAGAGTTTTCTAGAAAACAGAACCAACACAGTTCTGGTGGTTTCTTTCTCCTGACAGGATCCTGACTTAAAGTTTTACTTATCTGACAGCAATAACCTGGCATTAGGACTCAGAATATCCAATATCAATTCTTAAGTGGGAAAAGGCAGGAACCTGCATGTCTTATGGGGAAGACATGTGCAAGGAAGTATGGAGGCACTGAAGGAGAGGAAAATAAGACAATTTGGTGAATATGTTGGTATCTCCATTAAGATGGAGCCCAATCAGTAATACTGTCATGAACTCTTCCTTCCTGGTGTTAGAACTTCATGTTTGACAGCCTCCACCTTAATAAATGAGTAAATAGTGTCCTTTTCTCTTTGGCCATGAAGGAAATTGGGCCAATCCAATGAATTAGGCCCAGCTCATCTCCAACACATTTCCATTTTTTCTTGTGCTGTACCTGTATGAATATAAATACAAAACTTTTTATAAATGTATATTTTTATAAATTTTATATAATTATATATAAGCACACACAGAGAGAGAGAGAGAGAGGAGAGAAATTTGTTATAAGAGAGTGGCTCACATGATTGTGGAGGCTAACAAGTCTCAAGATTGAGAGTAAATCTGCAATTTGGAGACAGAAGAGTCAGTGGTAAAGTTCTATTCTGAGTCCAAATGACTGAGAACCAGGAGAATAGATGGTATAGTCTCTGTCTCAAAGATAGGCAGGTTCAAGACCCAGAGTCAGTGTTTCAGTTCAAGTCCAAAGATAGGAAAAAACCAACAGCTCAATTTATAAGCATCCAGGAGAATTCTCTTACTAAGAAGAAAATCAGTCCTTTTCCTTATTTTTCTATTCATGTCTCCAACTGATTGAACAAGGCCCATCCACATTAGGGAGAGCAATTTGATGTTAATTCTCTCCAAAAACACCCTCACAGAAACATCCAGAAAAATATTTGGCTAAATATTTGGGTACACTGTGGCCCGGTCAAGTTGACACATAAAATTAACTATCACACTATCTCTAAACTTATAGTGAGAAATCATAACGGGTTTCCTATGATTCACATAGAATCATGAAAGCTGCTTCATTCATGCCATTTTGTTCATTCACTTACCTATCTATCTATCTATCCATTCACATATCAGTTAACAAGATTCACTAATTATCTGTCACTTTTAGGTGCTTTTTTGACCCCTGGATTTAGTGTTTGAAAAACAAAGAAGAAGCAGTGAAATGGGTTTTTCAAGGATCTGTCAGTGACTTGAGGAACCAAAAGGAAAAATTACTTGGGAGCATTTCTTATGTTTGCCATAGGTATAGAAAATAATCACTGGGTTTGATGAAAGCCTAAAAAGTTATTTCATCTCTAATTCTCTCTGTAAGGCAGTTATAGCAGAAAGCCAGTGAAATTCAATATAACATTATGCATAGCAACAAACCTACTGTGCGGAATGCCTTTGAAATGAACCCGGACTTCCGTATCACAGACATTTTCAGGGTGTTAATCCAACATATGCTCTGCTGGGTATTTTCCCCTAAACATTTATACTATGGCTCATAGTTAATAAACACAATTTTAGTGTTGCAGAACTTTCTGTAAATTATGCAAATCCTAATCTTTTGTACATATGGATGGGTACTTCTTGAGTTCACCTTGAATCTCACCCAGACCCTATGAATAACAGTATTTTGTTTTGGAAAATAAATGAGAGTATACAAATCTAATGTTAGCAGGGAAAAAAAAAAACTATGGCTAAATTAGAATCAGATCATTTTTACATCCTGATGTGTGTCTGCGTGAAGTCCTGGTCAGCTGAACTGTGGGAAAAAAACGATACTCTGGATAATTGATCGCTGTGATTCAATTATAACTAGAGATGGCCCTTGTCATTGTTATCTGGAACTCTGGAACCACCTCTTTGCTGTGACAGCTGGCATTTTGTGAGGCTCTTCCAAGAAGGGGAAGAAGAGGGAGGCTCAAGGCTGGCAGAAGAAGGGACTGACCCCTCCCTGTTTGTTTTTTTGCTTTCTGGCCCTGTCGGTTGTACCTAGCATTGCTACTTTATTCCAACAGCAGTAGTTCCTTCCCTAACAGCAGATTCAGTTTGCAGTTTTTTCTAGTTGTGCTCACTGAGAGAAACCAGCACTAAGAGGCCAGTATCTCCTCCTCAGAGATCTGCACCCCAGCCCCATGAGGCCCCTCCTCCAAGATCAGAGACACCAGCCCCAGCTGAGCAGCAGCCCCTCCTCAATGGTCTGAGCTTAGCTTCCTCGAAGAGTTTACATTTTAATAATTCTCATACCTTCTCTTTGTTACCTTACCCTTAGTGGTAGAGGCTGTTTTCTGCACCTGCTTCCTCCTTGATTCCTTAATGTCCTCTTATTGCCTTTTCAGGTTCTTATTTAACATTGTACCTGGTTAAAAATCTTTTTTATTAAGACTTCTCAGTTAAAATTAATTACTTGTGCGATTTCTTTCCCCTGACTGGATTCTGACTTAAAGTTTTACTCATCTGGCAGAAATAACCTGGCATTAGGACTCAGAACATCCAATATCAGTTCTTAAGCGGGAAAAGGCAGGAACCTGTATGTCTTATGGGGAGGACACCCACATGGAAGTATGAAGTCACCGAAGGAGAGGAAAATAAGACAATTTGGTGAATATGTTGATATTTCCATTAAGATGGAGCCCAATCAGTAATACTGCCATGAACTCTTCCTTCCTAGTGCTAGAACTTCATGTTTGGCAGCCCCCACCTTAACACGTGAGTAAATAGTGTCCTTTTCCCTTTGACCATGAAGGAAATTGGGCCACCCCAATGAATTAGGCTCAGCTCATCTTCAATACATTTCCATTTTTTCTTTCACTATGCACCTTTCCATTCATACATGGATGCCCAACCTTCTCATGCTTTTCTCATCCTGCCTCCTTTTTTAACCTGCTTTCAACTGGCTGTTGGATTGGAGACTACAAAAGCAGTTCATTCATGAGCCAGAAGGACCTGCTACTAATATAAATATCATGCTAATCTTTTCACTGTTATGTGTAATCTAAAGTGGGAAGAGCCTTTATTGGAAGAAATACATTTTACCAATTGAATCTTATATATGAATAATAGGTATATGATCAAGTGGAGCGAATATTTTAGATAGGAGTTTGGGGAAACAGTCTTCTTGCCATTTAAAGTCATATAAAGTTCTGAATGTGGTATGTATTTAACATATACTATGTAAAAACATAGGAAAATTTATCTCCTTATTTACCACAATAAATGGTCTCAGCTCCAAGTCATGAGAATTGCTAGGAGAACAGATTTCTGGACTCAGCCCCTTAGAGATTAATGCAGTGGTACTTGTAATCTGCAGATTTAATTAATATTTCAAATGATTCAATTTAGGTAGTCCATGAGTTACAGGAGCATAATTATGAAGTGAAGACAGATGAAGGGGACAGACTTTGCTATTAAGAATAGGTTGAGATAAAAATGTTCTTCAGATGTGTATTTCTGATCTGAGAGTTTTGCCAAAGTATTCAATGATAATTGTGCTTCTATCAATTTCTCTTCAAATTTCTAATAGCTTTTGAGATATATAACTATAAATATGTATATACATATACATGTGTGTATATCTGTTGGTACTTAAAGGATTATGTCTATTGATTGTCAGAACAGTCTCAAATATTTTAATGATTCCTTTCCTATCAATGAGTAAGATATATATGAATTTGTTAAGTCTACCAAACCAATGAATCACTGAGATATTTGTATATGTGTTTATTAACATTATTTTAAACATTTTACCATTAATGAACATTAAATAGCTATCACCCAGATTCCACAATTAATAGTTTACTCTCTTTGTTTCATCAGTTATCTTCCTGCCTCAGCCAAGTAGCTGGAACTACAGACATGCACCTCTACGCCTGGCTAATTTTTTTACTTTTGTTTTTGTAAAGATGGGGTCTTGCTGTTTTTCACAGACTTATCTCAAACTCCTAGCCTCAAGCAATCCTCCTGCCTCAACTTCCCAAAGTTCTGGGATTAAAGGCATGAGCCACATGCCTGTAATAAAGTTACAGACATATAGTTCTGAAGGGAGCACATGTTTAATATATACTTATCCTGGATAATGATCAAGGGCTAGAGTATAAAATTGTTGTATTGTCTTCTCATTGTGAGTGGGGAGTATTACCTCACTCTTCATACTGCATGCATTCATCTATAGTCTACCCTGAATTTTCCCAAACATTCAAAGAAATCACTGAATAGGGACTTCTTAACAACCATCTTGCAAATCTGGCATTAAACAATCTCATTTCTTGCCTTGAATTTCATCCATCACACAAATATTGAATAAATCTAGTTGGAGGAGAAAAAAAAGGCTCATGGCTTCTTATCTGGCTATAGAATATAACTAATTGTGCATGTGCCAGAAAAGTTGAAAATCTCTGTCCCAAATATTGTCAGTTAAGGTCAAAAAGCTAGTGACTTCAGGTCATTCACATTTTATTTTCTCTCCTTGATATACAGTTTATTGTATTGTCAAGAGAGTTGATAGAGCTTAAAGAATCCCAGAGCCCCTGTAATATGAGAAAATGATCTTACAGTCTAGGGGTTGGCACTAGATCACACACTAGACTGTACTAGGTGGTGCACAGCTATAGAACAGGGTATATCAGGAGGGCCCAGGGCCAAGCTGAGCAATGAGTGGAATGGCTGGGCTGGCAAACAATGAGTGGAATGGCTGGGCTACGGTAAACAATGGGTGGAATGGCTGGGCTACGGTAAACAATGAGTGGAATGGCTGGGCTATGGTAAACAATGAGTGGAATGGCTGGGCTGGCAAAAGAACAAAATGAAAGACAATTTATGTGCAGAAAAATGTGTGTGGCTGCAAGTTATGTAATGAAGTTGATATCTTAATCCAAAGTACTTAACCCTACTTGAAAGTACAGGAAAGTCTAGTGTTCAAATAGGCTGGTCAAAATAGGTGACAAGTTCTAGCTTGGTAGGACCATATAATGTTTCACAGCCTACCAGTAAAATGTTCAGGGTGACAATTTCAAAATTTAGGCCTACCAAAAAGAAATAGGTAGAAATTCAGGAGCAATAACAACAGCAACAAAAAAACAAGTCTAAAACCAGAATACTATAGCATAATACTAGTGCTAGGACTATAAACAGCTGTCATACAAATATGGTCTTAATTGATTATCACAAGAAACTTATAAGATTAGTATTCTCACAGTACCCCTTTTACAAATTAGGAAAGGGTGATTTACTTAAGTAATTAGTCCAAAATCAAACTTTATTAAGTGGCACAGCATACATTTGCCTAGATCTACTTGATACTAAAGAATACATGTTTAACCACTGTGGTGTAGTACTCATTCTGAAAAGCACGACTGGGGTATGACTATATAGTTACCAGGACTATTTTCAGCTACTCTCTGCTATTCATGAGGGTTGTCTTTTCAGGTGTGGGCAGTGGAATATGATATAGCTGCAAAGAGAGTTGCTTCTGATTGTCCAATTGCTGTCTGTGGCAAGTGTTTCTAGAAGAAGCCACCGAATCCTAATCCTGGGGAAGGCCCAGCAATGTCTGGAGAAACACGGTCTTAATTAACAGGGTTGTATTTAGAGACTAAGCACTCTTTTAATTCAGAAAATTGAAAATAGAGAGCTTCCAAATAATGAAAGATAACTAGCAAGAAATAAGAGCATACACTTATGCTATTGATCTAGCTTGTCATGTTGGATAGAAAGTTGTTTCTAGACATTTACATAATGGCACATCATGAGAAAATAATAGCAAACCTTTATAAAAGTGGTTTTGAAGTGAACAAAATGGTACAGCCTGGTATTACAAGATAACTAGGCCTAAGTTTCTGACATCGATTTTTCTGAAGGAGAGAGCCACTTGAAGACACTTTCAGAGTGCTTTGTGTGGAAGTGTTAGAAGAGAAATTCACAGTCATTCCCCCCAGAAAAAAAATGTCTTAGGCTTTTAGTCAGAAATATAATTGTCAGCAGACTTGATGCAACTTGGCCAGGCTGACATGTGCAGTAGCTTATGATATCCCTACAGAGTCCATAATCCCACAAAGGGATCCACAGAGTCCCTTAATCCATGACCCCAGACCCACCACCAAGAAACATGCATTGCTCCACATTGCTCCACCTCTGGAGCCACATTTTAACATGATCTTCAGATAACTGGAGGGAGAAAATCAAAACAAAACTCTTTGGCTCAATAATCTGATATTTGTGGTTTTTTGAAAATTGTGTTTTTGTTTTTAGATACAGGATCTCGCTCTGTTGCCTAGGCTGGCGTGCAGTGGCACGATCATATTTCTGTTATATGAATGAAAATAGAGAGTCTAACATTCTTCCAATGAAGCATTCCTCAAATTAATAGAGAACAGATGTGTAACCTAAGACTTCTGGGAAGAAACATAAACAGCCACTAAAACTATGCAATTTTTATGTACTCTGATGTTTTATTTCAATATATATATGTGGTTTTAACATTCTACTCCATCATGTATCTGAATTTGTTTATTCTAAAGTTAGTATTTAATCTGGTATTTTTTTTTCATTTTTTAAAGTCAATATTTTAGAATATTTAACATTTTAGAAAATAAATTATGCTTGTTCTCTGGATTGACATATTACAGTGGTATATCATTATAGTGCCCCAGGCATATATGTACCTGAACGTGAACCAAGAATTAAGGTTCTCTTTTTGATTGTTGAAAACAGGAGTGAAATTTGTTGCTTCTAAGTTCAGCTAGGGTTGAGTAATCACCACAAAATCTATGGCCATAAATGGAATTTTTTTTTTTTTTTTAGAAAAAGAGAGAAAAGGAGAAAGAAAGAAAGAAACAGCAACAGAAAGAAAAAAAAGAATGAAAGAGAGAAAGAAAGAGGAAGAGAAAGAGGGAGAGAGAATGGGATTCTTGTTTTATTGCCCAGGCTAGAATGCAGTCTAAAAATGGGTATTGAAAACCTCTTTTATGCCAATAATTGTGACTAACAATGGAGACAG